>WBNM01032378.1:3533-15337 GCA_013399055.1 Ramphastos sulfuratus | reverse complement strand
TCATGTCTGGGGGGTCAGTAGAAATGGACTGGGAGTTGACTGACAACATTTAGTTGACTGATTTATACCTGCTACTATTTAGATAAGAAATTTTAAGCTGAGGTGATGAAGGCTCTTGGACTCAACATGGGATGTAATTGATTGCCTTGCCTTCCACTAAGTTCCCATTTCAGGCAGGAAACTGACCTTTTTCAATAGCTCAGGTATATTCAGTAGCATCAGGTGAAGGCTTTTTAGATCCTGTCTGAGAGTACAGCTTTTAATTTTTTTTCTTTTCTTTTTTTTTTTTTTTCTTTTTAGAGTTGTAGACTACAAATAGAACCTTACTGTGGCCCCCTTTACTCTGCTCTCCTCAGACCCCATCTGGAGTACTGTGCACAGTTCTGGAGCTCCCAGCACAGGAAGGACATTGAAGTGTTGGAGTGGGTCCAGAAGAGGGCCATGAAGATGCTCAGAGGGCTGGAGCAGCTCTGCTATGAGGACAGGCTACAAGAGTTGGGGCTCTGCAGCCTGGAGAAGAGAAGGCTTCAAGGAGACCTTATGGTAGCCTACCAGTATCTGAAGGGGGCCTACAGGAAGGCTGGGGAGGGACTGTTTACAAGGTCTTGCAATGACAGGACAAAGGGCAATGGGTTTGAACTGGAAGAGAGGAAATTTAAACTGGATGTTAGGAAGTTCTTTCCAGTGAGGGTGCCTCCAGTGTGAAGCCTCTGCAAGCATTTTAAACCTCCTGAAGACTTTTCATTATGACTTCTGTATTTTTATATATTATTTCCTGCACTCATTTGTCTCAGCACACCTAAAAATGCTCTAATCTTCAGAAAGTGTCTCAGATACTTTGTATAATAACCTGGTTTATGACCTGCCAGGAATATAGCATGGAGTATATCAAGATGGATTTCTTACAACCATAACAACATACTACCATACATAATTTGTACCTGTAAAACTTTCTGACAAAAATATTTAAGAACTAAAATTTGGCAATTACCATCACTCAGCTAGGATTTGTTTGCTATAGTTTTAAAGTTATTGAAATTCTGATTTATGATGCACACTCATATATATTTTGTCTCCATGAAAGAGCTGCTTTTTGAGTCCTCCATGATAACCATGTATTTTGGTAAAGAAATGACTCTTTTTTTGATAACTGTTTTTTATTCAGATTTGCCTTACCTTGTATTTTACATCTATTTGTCCACTTGGATTTTTCTTAAGAAATTCCTGGATATGTCTTTATAAACTGTTAGAGTGGGAAAGAAATAAAACTGGCTTTGGTAAAAAGTCTTTTGGTAAGAGCACACAGAAAAGTTTTCAACACTTCTAAATACATAAGGTAACAAAAGGAAACAAAGGTCATGCTGGTTCATTTATTAATTTTTTTTATATTGCAAAATAAATATTTTGTCTTTTAATGAACAATGTTAGTGTTTGTGTTTGGTGCAAAATAAATATTTTTGACTTTTAATGAATAATATTAGTGTTTGGTTTTGGTTTAAAGAAAACTCTAGCCTTTTTTGAGTGATATTTGATTTGCACCCTGACCTGTATTAGGAACAGTGTGGCCAGCAGGAACAGGGAAGTCCTTCTGCCCCTGTACTCAGCACTGGTCAGGCCATACCTTGAGTCCTCTGTCCAGTTCTGNTCAGGCCATACCTTTAGTCCTCTGTCCAGTTCTGGGACCCTCAACTTAAGAAAGATGTTGAGGTGCTTGAATGTGTCCAGAGAAGGGCAGCAAGGGGTTGGAGCACAGCCTTGCAAGGAGTGGCTGAGGAAGCTGGGGTTGTTCAGCCTGGAAAAGAGGAGGCTATGGGGAGACCTCATTGCTCTCTACAATTACCTGAAAGGAGGTTGTAGCCAGGTGGGGATTAGTCTCTTCTCCCAGGCAACCAGTGACAGAACAAGAGGACACAGCCTCAACTTGCGCCAGGGCCATTTTAGGCTGGATATTCGGAAGAAGTTCTTCACAAAAAGAGTGATTGGAATGGGCTGCCCCGGGAGGTGCTGGAGTCACCATCCCTGGAGGTGTTTAAAAAGAGATTGGATGAGGCACTTAGTGCCATGGTTTCGTTACTTAGAAGGTGTCAGGTGATAAGTTGGACTTGATGATCTCAAAGGTCTTTGCCAACATGGTTAATTCTGTGATTCTGTGATATGGTGTGATTAGTAAGTATAAGATCAGAAGGAAAAACAGATTGGAAGAGAGCTCAGGATGTAACCCTCTTTGCAGTGGTGTTTGTTTACCATTTTAGCTAACAAGTTCCTTTATTTCAAAGCACTGCTATATTCAGTTGCTGAACTACAAAGCAAAGCACATGGCATATTTTTAGCAATCAGAAATTGCCTCTACCTTGTAATCAAAATATAGTAGATATTTCTGAATACTCAATGTTCATAAATTGTTCCTCCTCTCTTTCTTCCACTCTGTATGTTTCTTGATTTAAAAAAAAAGGAAAAAAATTTAAAAAAAAAAAAAAAGGATCCAGGATTTAGTGTTTAGGCTGAAAAGTTAGTCTCCATTTTTTTGTCTATAAAAGATGTGCAACACTTCGTTTCCTTGGTATGTCTTGCTTGGTTTTACTTCAAAGTCCTGAAGGCAGAAGGTACTACTGTAGTAGTGATCTACTCCTTTATTTGATACTTTTAAAATCATCTCTCAATTTTGGTATATTAATCTTTAAAAACAGCAACATAATTCTGTCTAGGAGGACCTAGCAATAGAAAAGAGAAACCATCCTTCTTTTCAAAGATCAAGTGCTTCAGAAATACATGACACTGAACACTTCTGACCAAACTTCCAAAGGNTCTCTTCCAACCTTGCTTATACTGTGTGATACTGTGTGATACTGTGTGAGTTTCAGAAAAAGGTTTAATCTTGTGACTATCATAAGCAATATTTACACATCTTATTTATCTCATTTTACAGAGAACAGCCAACTTTTGCTCCATTGTCCCATCTTTCTGAAGAATAATAGTAACAGAATGTGTGTCTTTTGTGGAAAGCAGTTTCCATTTGCCTTGAAAAAAATGTGTCCAGCAGACAGAATATTAAAACCTAATTCCATGAAAAAGATTCCATTTTCAGTTTTGTTGTTTATTTATTGTTCGATGCATTTCTCAAGCAGAAAGAATTATGAGTTTTTATATTTATTGGTCTCCTGTTGATAAATAAGCATGAAATCCTAGTTATAATAACATTGAATGAGTTTTGGAGACTGAAGAAAAATCTTCTGAAAATACATACTTATGAATCTAAATGAAATCATTTTACTTGTCACATTAGAAAATTTTCTGCACCTCCCAGAGAATGAAGTAAATAAAAACTCCAGGGAGAATTAAATGTTAGTCTCATGCTGATGTCTGCATTCAGCCTTCTTGACTTATATTCATTTCTTATTTTCACAAACTGTTAAAAGATAACTGATATGAAGAAAGGAGGAAAGGTATGTCCCAATACAAATTATCAATTCTCACTGAAATTGTACAGAATGTGTTTACACAAATTAGAGCTGACTTAATGTAGCAAATGCTTCTGCTGACAGTCAAATTGACAATGACCTTGATATTTTCCTAAGATAATATCTAATATAAGAATGCAGTGTTCTTGAAGGTGATAGACACAAAGAAGATTTTGTCAGTCTCACTTATGTATGATTTTTCCACTGCTCTTTTCTCAAACAATGAAAAAAAATCTCTGTCCACCTATACTTGACTCCTCTCCAAATTCAGTGGGTGCTCATGTNAAAAAAAAAAGTCTAAAATGAGATTCAAAAATCAACTGTTAGGAGCAAAACTTAGTGATCTGATTTCAAGTAGAGCCAAGTGAGTGAGCTGACTGTGTCCAGTTCTGGGCCCCTCAATTTAAGAGGGACATTGAGGTGCTTGAGCGTGTCCAGAGAAGGGCAACGAGGCTGGTGAGAGACCTCGAGCACAAGCCCTATGAGGAGAGGCTGAGGGAGCTGGGATTGATTAGCCTGGTGAAGAGNTGCACCTCCCAGAGAATGAAGTAAATAAAAACTCCAGGGAGAATTAAATGTTAGTCTCATGCTGATGTCTGCATTCAGCCTTCTTGACTTATATTCATTTCTTATTTTCACAAACTGTTAAAAGATAACTGATATGAAGAAAGGAGGAAAGGTATGTCCCAATACAAATTATCAATTCTCACTGAAATTGTACAGAATGTGTTTACACAAATTAGAGCTGACTTAATGTAGCAAATGCTTCTGCTGACAGTCAAATTGACAATGACCTTGATATTTTCCTAAGATAATATCTAATATAAGAATGCAGTGTTCTTGAAGGTGATAGACACAAAGAAGATTTTGTCAGTCTCACTTATGTATGATTTTTCCACTGCTCTTTTCTCAAACAATGAAAAAAAATCTCTGTCCACCTATACTTGACTCCTCTCCAAATTCAGTGGGTGCTCATGTGAATTCACTGAGCATAGAATCACAGAATCATAGAATAGTAAGGTTGGAAGGGACCTCGAGGATCATCTAGTTCCAACCCCCTGCCATAGGCAGGGTCACCTCCCACTAGCACAGGTCACTCAAGGCCTCCTCCAGCCTGGCCTTGAACACCTCCAGGGAGGGAGCAGCCACAACCTCCCTGGGCAACCTGTTCCAGTGCCTCACCGCTCTCACTGTAAAGAACTTCCTCCTAACACCCAGTCTAAATCTCCCCTCTGCCAGTTTAAACCCATTGCCCCTCATCCTGTCATTACAAGATCAAGCAGTGCAGTAACTGCTAAAAAACAGTTGTGTTTTTATAAAACAGTTACAGTCAGAGAATGCTTGCTACAGTTTTTAGTCATCTGCACACAGATGTAGATTGTGCATAGAAGAAAACTATCACTTGTAGACCTTGGATAAGAGTTTTAAGTATAGATTGTAGTGATTCTTAACGGTAGAGAGGGAAGGATATACACATCAATTGCTTTGAGCATCTAATTTCATTCCTGTGATATTGGGAATTGATTCTCTCTGGAATTCTTAGGAACTCTGTGGGAAGAGGTAAATTTTTCTAGGAAGGGAAATTGGATCCTCTAAGTTAGATTTCACACTTTTCATTATCTTCTGTACAAGTTTACTCTTCTGTTATCCCATGGTCTAATGATGTTACTGGGTTTTCCTTTCTCAGAGGAAAACTTCTTGAGTATACTATCTGAAGCTTTATGGGGCCACTGCCAGCTTAGTAGAAAATTGCTCTCTATATTTGATTCCACATGAGAATTTGACCTAAAAATATACTTCTAATGGCCAACAGTGAGAATCTTTTTGCATATAGGTATATATGGATATAATCTGGGGTATTTTCAGTTAAGACACTTTAAGTGTCTACTCTTTTAATCTGGAGGCATCTTTACTGATGAGGACTGTATAGGTTTCATTGTTATTAAAGATGTTTTCTTATGCTGCAACTAGATTTGTTATGCATTTCTATGGTGAAAAACTACCACAGTCTTTGTGAACTATGTGAACTTTGCATTTCCAAATGCAAACTTTAAAATACAAAATGTACTTCCTGGGTGGTATAAACAAACCAGGGGGAACTGGGAGATGACAAAACCAGACCATTACAGTGGAAGTATAGCCTAAGATTTCTGGAGAAATGGAAGGCAAGAATGAAACAAAGGCAAGCATGAAACGAAAAAGAAATTGTGATATTTGAATGAGCCATTTCCCATTAATTATTTAAATATTTATTGTGCCAGAGAAAGATATTTAATCTATAACTTCACATACAGGAAACTTTTCTGACTCAGGAGAAGCTTAGTTAATATCCATAAAGGAAAATTAAGATGACTTTTCTGTCTTGATGTGTCTAAATGAATATTTTGATGAGTTCTCTTTAGCTTACAGAATATTTCAGTAGTCTATCTATTGTGAAGAAGTCACAAGAGAAATCTAAACTCACAAGGCTTTAATATGAAATAGCATGATGCTAATATATTCATAAGGTCTATCAAAACCTGACTTCATTTGGAGATACAAATTCATCCGTGAAAACATTTCCCCTGTTTCTCCTGCTAGTTTAGTTGTCTTTTCATTTGTTTTGTGAAAGTCAGGTCTTTTTCAGACCTCTGCTTGAATCATAAAATGGTAGGGGGTGAAAGAGACCTCTGGAGATCATCAAGTCCAACTTCCATGCCAAAGCAGAATCACCTAGGGCAGACCACACAAGAACATGTCCAGTTGGGCTTTGAAAGTCTCTAGAGAGGAGGCTCTGCAAGCACTCTGGGTAGACTGTTCCAGTGTTCCACCACCCTCACAGTAAAGGTTTTCCGCACATTGAGGTGTTCCAGTTTGTTCCTGTGTTCCAGTTTGTGTCCATTGCACTCCGTCCTATCACATGGCACCACTGAAAAGAGCCTTTTTATCTATTTTGCTATATTATTCATGTTACGTCCTAAAATATGTCAGAATTAGTAAAAGTGACTTTTCAGAGTTACTTCATAATTCTGGCTGAAACTACTTGGTCAGTTTTGACACAAATTCCCAAGCGCTTTTCCGTGACCTTTAAATTCTGGTTCATGAACTGCTTTCTGTACCTGTCAGTCAAGAATACCATTTGACAATTAGAGTTGGCAACAAAATGCTCAACCTGGAAAAACATTTAAACCTGCTTAAGAGTATCCTGTTGTTCCTTTTGCTACACCTTGATCACTGTATTTTGAGTTAGGATTCAAGAAACTGCAACTGTGATCTAGAGCTACATCAAGCGAGACTCATATAAGGCCTTGGTACTGCAGTCTTTACTTAATGCAGCTGAGGACTCTCTTTCTGGCAAGCAACTGGTGTTGAGACATTGAGTAGGACTGCACCATATGGCCACTAAGTAGAAAGGAAAAGTTACCCATGATGCTGCCTCTCTTCTTCCTTGTTCTTTTGAATTAAGATAGAGTTTCTTGCAGCCTTAAGGCAGGAGAGGAGGAGCTGAGAGATGAGAGTTTGCTGTGCCATATTTGCTATCAGGTCTTCCATTGTTTGAGAACAGGGAGACCTGAGATCTAGCCCTAGAGATATGACATATTCTGTAGCAGTAAGGCTGCTCTAGCTGCCAGATAGTGCTGCCTCCAACAGTATGCCTGTATGTAATCGCTTGAGAGAAGACCAGTTACATGCAAAAAGATCTGGATACAGAACAAAGGTATTGCTGGATACAGCAAAGTTATTGGTGTCCTAGCAAATACACAAAAGGACAAAATTGTTCAACTGCAGTAAAATTGAAGAGTTCTGCTTTGCAAATGGATCTGAATAGGAGAAGACTTGAAGCTTAATAAAAACACAATCGTGGACCCTGAAGAG
Organism: Ramphastos sulfuratus; assembly: GCA_013399055.1. Classification (NCBI taxonomy): domain Eukaryota; kingdom Metazoa; phylum Chordata; class Aves; order Piciformes; family Ramphastidae; genus Ramphastos; species Ramphastos sulfuratus. The sequence continues at coordinate 8,024 of WBNM01032378.1, read as the reverse complement.
GTACAGTGTACTGCACAGTTATAATCAGCCAGCTCTGTAAGTCAGGAGAAGAGAATGGGTGCTTTCCAGGCATTTTCAGAACAACTGATTTAAATCCTCTCTATATATGTTGTTTCCAATTGGAATGGCCTGCTGTGGGACTTGTGTTATTCAACATTACAAGTGTTACTACTAAGAGCCCACATTAGTCTGAAATTCTAAGATACCACAGAGCAAATATTCATAACTGTAAAAACACATACTCTTCTAAAGGAATTAATATTTGTTGGTTTGCTTTAAAGCTGATTTAATTACCTCCACTGATAAATGACATTGATTATAGCATGTTGCCTTCTTTTTTCAGTCATCAACATTAGGCAATAACCATACAGTATCTACCCTCTTTGTAAATCCTTTTTAGCTATACCATGGTGGCATCATTAAGATATGTAACAGAGGGGTCCTATCGACAAGAGTTTCACTTTCTGCTTTTCCCTCAGTTTTTCCCATGCAACACTCACTACTCTTTCAGCTTGAGGCAAGGATTCTGTGCATAAGCTTCCAGGTAGATTTTGCAACTGAGTTGTTAAAAGAAGTGATATTCACGGAGCCATCTAAAAGGATTTTATTAACGATCAAACAATGACTGAATGGTGATCAAACAATAATTGAATGTTAATTAACCAATGACTAAATGAAAATCAAATTACAGTCAGATCATGCTTGAGCAGTAATTGAATGCTAGTTAAATAGTGATTCAACCATGATCTAATGATTTAAATGAAGATTTACATGACAATTTAGACAATGATTTATACAGCGGCCAGACAACTGATGGAAGGTACAGACAATTGGTACCAGACCAGTTTCTTCCCACAGAGGCTTGCATCTGTACCAGATTCCATTGTGTGGGAACAGCCACTTAATCAGTAACTTATTACTGGAGTAGGCCACTGCAGACTCATGCTGAGATGTTTGCATGACTTTTCCTTGAAGGTAAGGTGGTCCTGATTCCTGATGACAATGACAAGACAGAATGCTCTTCAGATCACTCCTTAAAAAGGGTTATAAATTTTGCATCTTAAAATGCTTGACTCATAGACTCTCCATTCTGGAGTGTGCAGCTGTAGTGTAGAAGTTTTAGTTTTGTCTCTTCTCAGATTGCGCTGCCGCTGTTAGCCCCTGATAAGCTATGGCCTATATTCCTTAGTTGATGAGAAGTACAGCTCATGAGAAGCACCATTTTCACATCTTGCACAGCAGAGCTGATTTCAGTTAGGTCTATGTATTGATGATGTCTGATCCACAGTACTGTTCACGCACTCCGTGTGGGTGCATCCATCAGAGTGGTCACACAATTAGAGATCTTGTGAAAGAGTGGAATCAAGGTTGCAGAGAAAACCTTGTTTGTGAAATTTCCTAGCTCTTAATTACGTAGTCTTAGCTCTTAATTATGTAGTTATTTTTTGCAGATAAATTAGAAACCAAGTAACAAGGGTACTCTGTGCTTCTGAAAGAACTCATTTTGCTTATTCCCACTGGTCAAAGATGTTTGGTGCATCATGACTATAAGAGCATAGTGTTTACTTTATAGTCCATTACAACTGTAGTAAAAATACAAGGATGGATTCAGCCTCAGTGCTTGTGAATGTGACATTATTGCTATGTATGGAGCTGCACTATAGTGTTGCACTCTTAGACTACATTTGACTGTTGCTATATGTGTAGTATATGCATGAGCTAATCACATACCAGTGTAATTTGATTTATAAATGTAATACTGTGTGCGTCTTCCCTGTTACAGTGATCATCACAGAACACTTCTCCAGTGTAAAGACAATAATGTGCTTTACTACAGTAGTAATAAAATGTGAAGGTTAATTACTTAGTGATTTAAAGCTCAACACAGACTCAGAACGGTTTGAGTTGGAGAGGACCTTTAAAGTCCACCTAGTCCAAATCCCCTGCAGTGTGCAGAGACATCTTCAAGTAGGTCAGGTTATTTACAGCCCCATCCAAACTGAATTGCAATGTTTCCAGAGATGGAGTATCTTTCACCTGTCTGGGTAACCTGTTCCAGTGTTTCGCCACCCTCCGTGTAAAAAAAAAAACCTTTCTTCTATCTTATAGTCTAAATTTCCCATCTTTCAGTTTAAAATCATTACCTCTTGTCCTGTCACAACAGGCCCTTATAAAAACACTGAAGAAAAGAAAAAAAACCTGGAAAAAACAAACAAACAAACTAACAAAAAAACACTGTAAAAAAACCCACTGTAGCCAGGCACAAATATCAAAAAATAAGTGAGAGCCTTTGTTATTGTTACGGCTATTATATATCTCTCAGCAGAACCAAAGGCTAATACAGACATCACTATTATTTTTCTTTTCACAGCCAACGATCTAATTTCTCTCATTAAAATATTTCAAGTAGCCTCAAACCAGTACAACTTTTAAGACTAAGTAGTTATCTATGACATTTAGCTGCAGATGTCCTGTTTTCAATTGTCATGGAGGTGCTCTCCTATTCTATATGCCCTTAGCTGGTGGCTAGGAGCAAAGAGCACAATCTGAAATGGTGTGGGAACAGAAATAAATTACTTCGGTCTCTCCAGGACATGCAAAAAAGAAATTCTGTCATATCCCTGTGTGCTGGTTTGAGGCTAATTGGAATATTTTAATGGAGAAAATTATATTATAGGCTGTGAAAAGGAAAACAATGGTGATGTCTACTTCACTCATAGGCTTGCTGAGATGGATAAAACTAAGAACATAAACATAGATAAGACAGTCGTCTCTCGGGCTGTTAGCAGCTTCTGGCTTCCTTCTCTCTGCCGAGTAACCTCACTAACCACTTTCCTTCTAACCCCCCTGGCCAATCCTCCAAACTCACCTTGCGCATAAGGCAAACCTTGGGGTAAGGTATAGGGGTGGGGAGAAGGTGGAAGGGTGGTTGGGAGCCCCTCCTGGGGACTCTGATTTCTGGGAGGGGTGTTGTGTTTCTGTATTACCTTTACCTTGTATATTTCTGCAAATATTCCTGTATATTGTGTATATCTCTGCTTGTATATTGTACTGAGCTGTAAATAGAGCTTCAGTCCTTAACTTCCAGCCGGCTGAGTTCTAGTCTGGGTCATTTTACAAAGTGTGGGGCGGCGGGGAACTCCCAAACCATCACACCCTGATTTGTTTACAGATACATTCTTTAAGTAAGAAAACATCTATGGATAATATTAGGAAATGATCTCTGTGTCCATATGTATACCATCAGTAGATAGTGGCAATGCAGTACCAAACTATTTAATATTTTTCCGGCTATGTAAAGCCTTTTAGAATGGCCAAATTTCCCTAGTGTAAACCTTTACATTCATGTATTTTCTTCATATCATGAGATATCATCATCTCATAATGGTGAATTATTTGCTTTGAAAAATATAGGAATCCTATCTGTACATGATGACAACATGTAGGTTCTATTGTGGTATGATTAACAAATGCTAGTACATTTTCATGTAACACTTCAGTCTACTTTTTCATTTTGAAAATTGAACTGCCTTTTCTGGAACATTAATGGAAAAATAATAAAAGAAAGCCAAACCTAACTAAACTGCACAACACTTTTAAATTTTACCAAAATATTTGCAGAAATCTGCTTACAGCAGTCAGCTAGCTCAAAGTATTAGTCATGTCAATAGCATTGGTTAGTGAGGGATATTTTCCAGTAGTGTTGTAGGATTTGGGTTAAGACATATTTTATTGTCTCTGCTGAAAAATGAGGCTGAAGTAAATCTCTTCCCCCCCCACCACCCCCGGCTCATTTTTTGAACTTTACTCCAACTTTTTTATGAAGCAACAGCCCCCAGGATCGCTTCATATATTTCTTGTCTATTTCTACCATAAAATGTCATGAGATACTGGATTCTTTTTTTCCTGTTGGCTGAAGATTTAACTTTAATCTAGTGATCCTTCCAGCATCCTGAGTTTGGTGAGTATTTTCCTGTACTATAGGGATAACTAAAATGATACTGTAAGGAAACCTTTCATAAGGGCTATACAAAATCACAGAAACGCAGAATGGTAGGAGTAGTCAAATCCCCTTGCAAAAGCAGTTTTGTCTAGATCAGGTTGCACAAACACTGTGCTGGTTTGAGGCTAATTGGAATATTTTAATGGAAAAAATTGATTATAGGCTGTGAAAAGAAAACAGTGATGATGTCTACTTCACTCATAGGCTTGCTGAGATGTATAAGAACAAGAACACAAACACAGACAAGACACTCACAGAGTCTCTCTCGGTCTCTCTCCGGGAGCCAGTGGGTCCTCTCCTCTCTGCTGTGTAACCTCGGGCTGTTAGCAGCTTCTGGCTTCCTTCTCTCTGCCGAGTAACCTCACTAACCACTTTCCTTCTAACCCCCCTGGCCAATCCTCCAAACTCACCTTGCGTGTAAGGCAAACCTTGGGGTAAGGTATAGGGGTGGGGAGAAGGTGGAAGGGTGGTTGGGAGCCCCTCCTGGG
>WBNM01032374.1:4620-19517 GCA_013399055.1 Ramphastos sulfuratus | reverse complement strand
ACCCTCACTGTAAAGAACTGAGAGGAGATCTTATGAATGATTACCAATATCTGCAGGGTGGGTGCCAAGAAGAAGATGCCAGTGGTGTTCTGTGATGAGACAAGAGGCAGTGGACACAAACTGGAACCCAGGAGGTTTCACCTCAACACAGTGAGGGTGCTGGAGCCCTGGAGCAGGCCCAGAGAGACCATGGAGTGTCCTCTGGAGACTTTCAAGATCTCCCTGGGTGCATTCCTGTGTGCCCTGCCCTAGGTGACCTTGCAGGGGGGGGTGGACTCGATGATCTCCAGAGATCCCTTCCAACCCCTACCATTCTGTGATTCCCACATGGCTCCAGCCTCATAACTCCTCACTCCAACCCTCCTCCTGCAGCACCACACACATGAATGGGGCCCATGGCCAAGCACAGCTTCACCTGTGGGGTTTTGCAGCCGTGCAGCATTTTGCTGCTGTGGGGTGGAAAGCAGCAGCTGACATGAACCAACTCCCACTGTTATTCTGGGGTACATTCCCCTCACCGTGGTGATGCTGCAGCCAAGGGATGAGGCAGGACCGTGGGAGGGCAGATCCACCACAGCAACATTCCCACGTCCCTTTTGGCTCTCCTGACCTTGGCAGAGCCACAGCTGAGATGCAGATCACAGGACAGAGGATGCCAAGCACCCTGGGATCCAAGGCAAACAGAACACAATTTCCTCCTGCTACACACTCCACAGCTGCCAGCTCCTTGCCAGGGCAGCAGGAACTTGAGTGTCACCTGCTGCAGCCATGCCCTGGAGCACAGAAGATGCCTGGTGTGGGACAGCAGGCTGAGCATCTCAGCTCCCCCTGGGACCTTTCCCAGCCCAGGATGTGACAGTTCCCATCGCTGCACATTCCATCAAAATAGCTCTACAGAAATAGAAGTGAAGGACACAAGTGTCACCCACGCACCCGGACACCCCCCAGGCCCCAGCTGTCTCTCCCCACCCTGCTGCCACCAAATGACAATAAATGCAAACGTTTGTGGCTGCATTAAGAGGCAAGGATGTGAAAATGAACGTGCTGCTGGTCCTGCATTCTAAAAAGGACAACCCCAGCTGGTGTTGCTCACGTGGATGCGAGCTCAGGCAAAGCAATTCGACAGAAACAGGCTCAGGATGTGCCAGTTCCAGCCCCACTTCCATGTTGATGCTTCATGAACTCAAGCATCTGCTTTCATCTGCAGCTCCTTTGCTCTCTGATCAACTCCTTTGCTCTGCTTGCTAAAAACCACCAGCACTACGTGGTGGGAATGCTCTCTTCAGGTGCTGTCAGGCCTTGGCTCCCTGATTTCAGTCAGGACTTGCTGATATTGGGCAATGCAGGCAGCAGCCCTGCCCCATAACCTGGGTGCCGGTAGGGGTAGGGGGCAGCCAAGGAGCAAGGCACACGGGTGGTAAAAGACAGGAGAGAACAAAGCAAAGTTTGCTCAAGGTGGAGCAAACAGGTGGGAAGGAGAAGCTGCCAAGTCCAACCGGGCAGAAAGGAGCAGCTCCAGCAGCCAGGGTGAGCAACGGGATGGTTTTTCCAGCTGGGAACACCTTTGATTTATGTTTAGGAGACCATGGCAGGGAGAGAGAGGCAGGGCAGAGCAGTCAGGAGGGGAGAGGATGCTGGTTTGCCTTGCCTGCACCCAGCGGTGGCAGACAGAGAGGGGTTTGTAAGCCTTCAGAAGAGCAGCAGCCTGGCTGCCTGAAGCCTGGCAAAGGCTCCAGAACAAACACAGCTGGGCACCGAGTCCCCGTGGCCTGGCCACTGTTCCCAAGGTACAGCACAGCACAGAGCAGTGTGGTTTGGGGAGGGAAGGAGCAGGAAAGCTGCCGGGCATGGCTGTGGCTGCATCACAGGGTGGCTCACCTAAAGAAAATATTTCTGTGTTCCAGAAGTGTTTTGCTTGATTTACAGATTAGAAGCCTCTGGTTTCCCTTCCAGCAGTGCCTCTGCCAGTACTGACCAGCTCCCACCAGCCTCCAAACCTGCCACCAGCTCCCACCTCAGCACCTGCTTTTCCATCAGCAGCACCCATAGTGGCACTGCTGGCTCCCCGCTGCTCCCACCCAGACTGATGCTGTGGGACATGGGGGAGACAGAGCTGCCCCCCAGCCTCCCACCATAGGAAAGTCCTGGGCACAGCAGGATGCAACCTGGGAAGTCCAATTGGATGGGGAAAGTAGGAAGAGTGGGAGAGGAGATGGAGAGGTATGAGAAGGAGAGAAGAAGGAGGTGAAGGAAGAGAATGAGAGGGAAGGACATGAAGGAGGAGAAGAGAGGGAGGAGGAGGAATGGGAGAGTGGGACAGGGAGAAGGAGAAAGAAGAAAAGAGGAGAGGAAGGGAAAGAAGGAGCAGAAGAGGGAGGAGAAGGAAGAGAGGAAAAGGAAGAGAGGAGAAGGAGAGGGAGGAAGAGGAGACGAACTTTCCCCCCTAGTTTAACCGCTCCATGCTTTTCCCTCCTCCCGGGCCGTGAGCCCCCGGCCAGCACCGGTGCTGGGAAGAAGCTGGTGCTGGGGGCAGCCCCGGACCCCCCCCAGACCTCTCCCGTCACTCACCGGCGCTGCGGGGCCCCGGGATCCCGCGACTCCCGGCTCCGGGCCGCCCCCATGACCAGGGGCTGGGGTCCGCGGCCGCACTGCCGCCGCACTCTGCCGGTCCGGCCCCGCCTCCGCGGGGTGGGTGGGAAGCAGGGCCCGGAACGGCCCCGGGAGGCTGCTCCACGCCGCGGGGCCGGGCCGGGGGATACCCGAGATGCCAACCATAGCCCTCCCGGGGATGGCAGAGGGCACGCCCTGTGCAGGGCTCGGACCGGTATGGAGACCCCAGTGCGGGGCAGGGACCCCTCGCAGGCAGCCGCAGGCAGCTGGGCAGCCTCTAACAGGGGTGCTGAGGTGGGGGCTGGCATAGGGCAGGTGGGGGAGATGGCACCGTTGGGAAGGGTACCCTCGTCCCGTCCTGTTTGCTGCAGGAACGCAATGTCGCTGCTGGGCTGCGAGCCCCAAAACCTCAGCACTGCCCCCTAAAAACTCAGCACTGCCCCCCAAAACTCCGCATTGCCCCCCAAAACTCAGCACTGCCCCCCAAAACTCAGCACTGCCCCTCAAAACCTCAGCACTGCCACCAAAACCTCAGCACTGTCCCCCCAAAACCTCAGCACTGCCCCCCAAAACCTCAGCACTGCCCCTCAAAACTCAGCACTGTCCCTCAAAACCTCAGCACTGCCACCAAAACCCCAGCACTGCCCCCCGAAACCCCAACACTGCCCTCCACGCCCCCTCCTTGGCATTGTGGTGATAGTTCCCATCCCTGGGGGTGTTGAAGAAAGGTGTGGACATGGCCCCCGGGGGCATGGCTTAGTGGCCACGTTTAGTGTTGAGTTGAAGATTGGATTTGATGATCTTGGAGGTCTCTCCCAACCCAAAGGGTTCAGCAATTCTGTGGTTCAATTAAAGCTCATCTGCAGCTCTCAGAAGGTTTCACCTGATGCCCATCACCAGGGGCATCATCCAGGCTCCCAATTAATGCTCCTCAGCCCTCAGAGAGTGATGCTGAGGGGTGAGGCTTCAGCAGTGAGGAGGCTGAAGCTGTGTCCTGCCGCAGGGACAGAGCTGCCAGCACAGAACTGTGCTGCCAGGGTGTTAGTTAGGGGTCAGCTCACAGCCTGGCATCATGGAGCCAGCACCCCACACACACCCACATCAGCTCTGCTGGACTTTGTTTCTTTCCCTCCTTCCTTTCACCCAGCAAATTTGACATGACAGATGTGGGTGATGTCAATTCACTGGTCCTGAGCAGAGTGCTTCAGGCTGCACCCCAAAACTGCTCACAAAGGCTGACCTTCCTCACCCACCTCCTCCTCTTCTGCAGAAGAGGAGGCTGAGAGGAGACCTCACTGTTCTCTACAGCTCCCTGAAAGGAGGTTGGAGCCAGGTGGGGGTTAGGTCTCTTCTCCCTAGGATCAGGTGGTAGGGTGAGAGGTGCTGGCCTCAAGCTGCACCAGGAGAGGGTTAGGTTGGAGATGAGGGAAAATTCCTTTGCTGCAAGAGTGGTCAGGGATTGGCACAGGCTGCCCAGGGAGGTGGTGGAGTGCTCATCCCTGGAGGTGTTCAAGAAAGGTGTGGGCCATGGCACTTGGGCACAAGGTTTAATGGCCATGGAGGTCTTAGGCTAATGCTTGGACTCAATGATCTTAGCTTTTCCAGTTAGAATCATAGAATCAGTCAGGGTTGGAAGAGACCACAAGGACCATCATGGGCAAGGACCATCATGGGCAGGGACACCTCACACCACAGCAGGTTGCTCAGAGCCTCATCCAGCCTGACCTCAAACACCTCCAGGGATGAGGCTTCCACCACCTCCCTGGGCAACCCCTGCCAGGCTCTCACCACCCTCATGCTGAACAACTTCTTCCTAACATCCAGGCTGAATCTTCCCATTTCCAGCTTTGTTCCACTCCCCCCAGGCCTATCCCTACCTGACAGCCTCAAAAGTCCCTCCCCAGCTTTTTTTTGTAGCCCCCTTCAGATCCTGCAAGGCCACAAGAAGGTCACCTTGAAGCCTTCTCCTGCCCAGCCTGCACAGCCCCATGAGTTCCATGAGGCCACCAGAGCCCAGCCAGCAGCACTCTCACACTGCACATTCAATGAGACAATGGCTCTGAGACCCTCACCTGGGACCTGGGTCAAGAAGCTCTGACAGTGCTGATGCCACCTTCTCCTTTTAAACCATCCTCTCCTCAAACCACCCCTTGAAGAGGAAGCCAGAGGAGTAGCCAAGCCCCCTCCCCTCCCCATCCCAGCAGGCAGCTGCCAGCCCCCTTCACAGGGGGAGATTTAAGGCAGCAGCTTAAATCACAGAGGTGACCCTGCTGAGGAAATATCCCAGCTGGGTTTATTTTAATTAAAGTGCCTGAGAGAACAGATCCATTTCTGACACCACTCAGGTCTTTTTGCTTCAGAGAAACCAAAAAGTCAATATTAATATTGTTGGAGTTTGTTTGTTTTTTTTTTTCCTGTCAGTGAGGGGAGGTCTGGCTCAGGCTGTATTTATTTTTTTTTTTTTCTTTGGCAAGAAAAGTGTTGACACCTTTGAAAGCTTTCACCTTGCTGCAATGAAGCAAAACAAAACAACCCCAAGCCACAAAAGCAGTCAAAGCCAATCACAAAATGTCCTGATGGGCTCCACTGCCTCCCTTACCTGGAAAGGTGCCCAGTGTGCCCCCAGCAATGCACTCTAGCATGGTAAACACCCCCTCCCCTCCATACCCCCCACCTGCATGGGGGTCCCAACCACCCCAATCTCCCCAGGGCCCATTGAAGGTGATAGAAGGAAGCATTACCTCTGCTGCTGGCTGCCAGGAGGGAGGCTGGCAGGAGGCTGTGGTGGCTCACCAAGGCTGCTGCAGTTGGTCAGCCTGGCCAAATCAGGTGACAAGCATGTGGGACGTGCCATGGGGCCCCTGCTTCTGGCTGCCTAATCCCTGGCAGCAGTGCAGGCAGCAGGCAGGCAGCACCCTGTGCCCCAACAGGCAGCCTGGGCACTCCCAAAGTGCTGTGGGAGGTGCTGGCAGCTGCCAGGCCCATTGGTGAGAGCTCCTCAGGGATGCCCACAGCCTCCTTGGCACTACACATGGTCCCGTCCAGCAGCAAGTGGTTCTGAGCATGGCCTGGGAAAGAGTCTGCTCCAAATCCTTCCTGGCAGCCTGGCAGCTCCATGGGGCAGCACTGGGCCTGCTCCTCTGCTTTCCCCCATGGAGAGCTGCTGGGGGAACTGCCTGCTCTGGGAGGGGAACACACAGGACCCTCAGGCTGGAGCACAGAAGCTTCACCTCCAAGTTGGCAGGCAANAACACTTCCATGTCCTTCATGATGTTCTGCATGTGTTTAAAAGACCAAGCACCACATGCATGATGTGCTCCTGCCACTGCCCATCTCCTGCACCTTGCAGCAGAGCACAAGCCCTGCCCAGTGAAGGGGGTGGCAGTGAAAGACTGAGCACCACAGTCCCCTGCACAGCACCCATGTCCCCAAGGACCAGGCTTTGGCATGGGAAGCCTTCCCTTCTCCCTAATATCAGGTGATAGGAGAGGAAATGGCCTGAAATTGTGCCAGGGGAAGGTTAAGTTGGAGATGAGGAAAAATTCCTTTGCTACCAGAGTGGTTCAGGGATTGGCACAGGCTGCCCAGGGAGGTGATGGAGTCCCCATCCCTGGAGGTGTTCCAGAAACCTGTGCCCATGGCACTTGGGGACATGGTTTGGTGGTCTCAGGCTAACACTTGAGCTCGATGATCTTTGAGATCTTTCCCAACCAAAACCATTCTCAGATTCTCTGATTCCCAAGGGCTCAGCCCTTTCCTTTTGTGCCTTTGGCTTCTAAAGAATTTCCTGCTGGCATTTTCAAGTGGTGCTTTCAGAACTGCTCCCTGCCCAGCCCAGTCCATGATCCTGGTGCNTTCCCTTCTCCCTAATATCAGGTGATAGGAGAGGAAATGGCCTGAAATTGTGCCAGGGGAAGGTTAAGTTGGAGATGAGGAAAAATTCCTTTGCTACCAGAGTGGTTCAGGGATTGGCACAGGCTGCCCAGGGAGGTGATGGAGTCCCCATCCCTGGAGGTGTTCCAGAAACCTGTGCCCATGGCACTTGGGACATGGTTTGGTGGTCTCAGGCTAACACTTGAGCTCGATGATCTTTGAGATCTTTCCCAACCAAAACCATTCTCTGATTCTCTGATTCCCAAGGGCTCAACCCTTTCCTTTTGTGCCTTTGGCTTCTAAAGAATTTCCTGCTGGCATTTTCAAGTGGTGCTTTCAGAACTGCTCCCTGCCCAGCCCAGTCCATGATCCTGGTGCTCCTGCAGACCCCAAAATGTCATTGCTTATATAGATTCACTTCAAATTCGACCTCCTGCAACGGGCTGGGGGGGTGCTGGAACCTACACATGCTGCAGAACTGGGGAAAGCTGCATCCAGCCTGGAGGGATTTATCACAGAAATATCCTTCCATGAGGCTTTGCTGAGCCAGGGACCTCTGCCCAGCGGCAGGAATTCAGAATGTGCTAAGAAGTTGGAGCCGGGATCTGAACTGAGCCGGGGGAGGGGGGGGCTGAACTCAGATGTAACACAGCACTGCTCACATCGGTGTCACAAAGCCAGGCAGGGCTGAGGGACACTGAGCAGCCAGGGGGGCATGCAGCAGGTGCCAGAGCTTTGGTTGTTTGGGCTGCACCAGCAGCCTGAGTGCTCCTTGGCACCAGATCCCTCCCTGCAAACACAGAGCCCAGGGAAGGTGCAGGCTGATCCCAGCAGACGCCGCAGGCAAAAAGCAGGAGGGGGAAGGCACCGAAATCGAATCATGGTTGCACAGCAGCCCAAGAGAGACAACTGGCTGCCAAGCACCCAGGGACACAGAATGCCACCCTGCACCACCCTTCCCAGCACTCTCTCAGCCTGGCAAACTTTGGCTAAAGCCTAATGAAGCTTCCCCAGTGCCCTAGAGAGCAGTGAGGGTCATGCCACCTCCTGCAAGCCTTAAGCTTCTCCAGTGCCCCAGAGAGCAGTGAGGGTCATGCCACCACCTACAAGCCTTAAGCTTCCCCAGTGCCCCAGAGAGCAGTGAGGGTCATGCCACCTCCTGCAAGCCTTAAGCTTCTCCAGTGCCTCAGAGAGCAGTGAGGGTCATGCCACCACCTACAAGCCTTAAGCTTCCCCAGTGCCCCAGAGAGCAGTGAGGGTCATGCCACCACCTGCAAGCCACAGTGCCAGGCTCAGAGCTGTCTGCTCAAGACCCTCAAGAGTACCCAATCAAGTCTCCAGCCATGGCACAGCCTCACACTGATGGGGCAGAGGCTTCACTTCCCAGCTGTGCCAAGCATGACAAGAGCTTTAAACAGTCCCACACAGCCAGTGCCATGGAATTCTCCCCAGAAAAGCAGGTGATGCCCACAGAGGCTGTGGGGCAGAGGCAGGCAGGAAATCAGGTTGGGCTGCAGAGCAACCAGATGTGTCCCAGCTGTGGGTGCCTACTCACTCCAAGGGCAGCAGACAGGGTTCCAGGATCGTCTCACTGCTTTGCTGGCACAGACTGGCTGAGGTGGGCATCCTGCACCCCCTGCCCATTTGGCACCCCAAGGAGCACCAGAGCCAGCTGCTGGGGTGCCTGCTGCTTGCCAGGAGGCAGATGGCAATAATTACCCCTACAAAATTCCATGGAAATTTCCATGTTCCTGGGACAGAGGCACTGGCTGCTGCCCGGGGCAGAGGTTCACCCTTGTCTCTGGGGACTGTGACTAAGAGCTGGCTCTGTCACATGCACGATGCTTAAATGCCACCCTGGAGACTCCCATTTAAATGCCACTGGCTCCAAACCTGCCCAGACCTGGCACTGCTGGGTTAGGAGGTGACAGTGGGGAGCACCCAGAGCACCTCAGCTCTGCCATCAGCTCCCCAGCACCCTGACCTGGCACTTCTGGGTTAGGAGGTGGCAGTGGGGAGCACCCAGAGCACCTCAGCTCTGCCGTCAGCTCCCCAGCACCCTGACCCACAGCCGCTGCCCCAGCAGAGCCAGCAGCGGAGGAGGGCACTGTGCCCAAGCCCTTCCTCAGAGCACCAATGGCATCTCCCCTTTCGGCTCGCCGCGGGTGGGCAGCCCCTGGCCAGCTGGGCAGGCAGAGGGAGATGGGTGCCATCACTCGACACTACACCGGGCTCTAGCAGCTCCTCCTTAGCAACACAAACAGAGCCACAACACCGAGCTCGGAGGCGGACACGCATCGCAGCCTGGCACCGGGGCTCTGGCAGGGAGCCCAGCATGCCCACGCAAGCCCCGGCCGGCTGGCAGGTGCCGGTGCCCTGCTCTGCCTTGGGAAAGCACCAAGGTCCCTGGCAGGGCGAAGCAGGGAAGAGGTTGTGCTGTTCAAAGCTGTCTTCTGTCATAGGAGAGCTGATGGGAGCCTGAGACCAGCTCCGAACCCCGGGGCTGGCTAAGGAGCCATCGCTCCCTGCTCTCCTCCTCCCTCCAGCACGATGCTCTGTGAGCTTCCCAGCCCTCAGCTCCCTTCTCCTTCCTACCTTTGCAGCTGCAGACCTGTCCCAGGCTCCGTCACTCTCTGCTACCTGTCCCGGGGCTCCTTGGAAAGCTGCTTGCGTGAGCAGCCGCCTGGAAGAGGAGCAGGGAGGAAGGAAGGGGACGGACAGCGTGGGGAGGGCCAGGCTGGCTCAGTGCACTCTGCAGCCTGGGGGAGAGGAAGGAGGAGGTCGTTTTGTAATATTTGGCGAGCACTTCCACGGGCAGGGAGAAGGAAGCGGCTGGGGCAGACGGTGCTGGGAGAGCCATCCAGGCACATCAGCACCAGAGCCTCACCGGCGAGCGCCTGGATCTTGTGCCTTCTCCTGCCGGGGCCCCTCTGGTGTCATGCTGTAAAAATGTGCTCTTGGCTGGAATTTGGCAGCCTGGCCTCACACGGGGAGGGAACCTCTCCGCTTACAGAGGGAGTGAGAGCTGTGGCTGTGGGGCTGCGGCGAGAGGAGATGGGGAGCGGCTGCGGAGCTCCTGCAAGGCTGGGGAAGGAGGGATGGGAGCAGTGGATGTAGCTGTGGCTTGGCAGCAGAGAAGCTGATCTCCCCCGGCTGCCCCGTGATAGGGCAGGACACAAGGACAGGGATGGAGCCGGTGAGCTCCTCAGAAAGCCTGAACAGGAGGTGGCATCACCCAGGGTAGCAGGTTTGGGGCAATGGTGGGAGCTGAGTCTCAGAGGACACATTAGGAGCAGAGCAGACCTTTTCCTGGGGGGTTTCAAAGGCTTTGGCTGGGGCTGCAGCCCAGCAAAGGGGGCAGCAGGGGACTGCAGCCTCTCCCTGCCAGCCAGCTCTTGCTCTTTCGCCTGGGGCAGACCCCACCTCACCCCACTGCCCACAGCCCCAAGAGCATCACACAGTTTGCACAAGCCCAAACCATGGCTTGATCCTCGAACCTCCCACTGGGCAGGGCTCAGCCCACCACACACAGAGAAATTAGCTCTAATCTCTGTTTAAGCAAAGCTCGGCCTCAGCCCGAGGCTGGTGCTTGCCGTGCCGCAGAGCCCCGGGCTGGATGCGGCCCCTGGTCCGAAGCTGAGCTCCTGCAGAGGGAGCGCAAGGAGCGGCAATGGGAGAGAGCTCTGCGCAGCCATTTCGTCCTCGGGAAGGCTCCGGCAGGGATGTCGCTTCCCAAAGCGGGGAAAGCTCTGCTCAGACAGGGAACTGCCCTCTGCAAACAAACCCCGCACTCTGCTGGACTCCGGTCCCTGCTCTGCGCCCTGGCCAGAACCACCCTTCCCAAACAGCCCCTGGGGTCCTGCGAGGCAGAGGGAATGAACTCAGCTCTCTGCATTCCTACCTCCTGCGAAGAAGGGGGAAGGAAAACAGGGACTGGGAGCTGCACTACTGTGCCTCGTAACAGAGGGACGTGTCTGGGGTGATCAAGGTGGGGGCTGACAGCCCAGGAACCTCCATCCCTTTGCCTGCTTTGAGGAACTCCCTGGCTGTGTGCTCTCTGGCCAGCATCTCTTCTCCAGCAGAAGGGCAGAATGCAGCTCCCTTGGTGGAAGAGTCAAGATCCCACTTCCTCCTCTGGGATCTACCCTGGGTGACCCCACTTTAGGATTGGATGATCTCTGGAGGTCCCTTCCAGTCCCTACCATTCCCTAATTCTATGATTCTCTCTTGCTTCAGTGGACAAAGTGTCCCATCCCTACCTGACCAATGTTTGCCCAGGCTTGGTTCTTTGAGCTATCAACCCCTGCCTGCTGCCAGTGCCAGCCACTGGGTCATTGCAAACCCTAGCCCATGCCAGCTGCTGGATGATGCCAGACCCCCACCATCTGCATAAGGAATTGGCTGGATGGTGGCACACAGAGAGTGGTGATCAAGGGCACAATGTCCACCTGGAGACCACTGCCAAGTGGTGTCCCTCAGGGGTCAGTGCTGGCACCAGTGCTGTTTGACATCTTTGTCAGTGCCATGGACAGAGGAATCAGTGCAGCCTCAGCAAGTGTGCAGATGGCACCAAGCTGTGTGGCACAGTCGACTTGCTAGAGGGCAGGGATCCATCCAGAGGGACCTGGACAGGCTGCAGAGCTGTGCCCAGGCCAACCTCATGACATTCAACAAGGCCAAGTGTAAGGTCCTGCACCTGGGTAGGCACAATCCCAAGCACAACTCCAGGCTGGGTGGGGAATGGCTGAGAGCAGCCCTGAGGAACAGGCCCTGGGGGTCTGGGGTGATGAAAAGCTCAAGATGAGGCTGCAGTGTGAGTGCAGCCCAGACAGCAACTGTGTGCTGGGCTGCAGCAAGAGCAGTGTGGGCAGCAGGGCAAGGGAGGGGATTCTGCCCCTTTGCTCTGCTCTCCTCAGACCCCAGCTGCAGTCCTGTGTGCAGTTCTGGAGCCCCCAGCACAGGAAGGACATGGAAGTGTTGGAGCCAGTCCAGAGGAGGCCACCAAGATGCTGAGAGGGCTGCAGCAGCTCTGCTGTGAGGACAGGCTGAGAGAGTTGGGGCTCTGCAGCCTGGAGAAGAGAAGGCTTCCAGGAGACCTTAGAGTAGCCTTCCAGGATCTGAAGGGGGCTACAGGAAGGCTGGGGAGGGACTATTGACAAGGTCTTGCAATGCCAGGACAAGGGGCAATGGGTTTGAAGTGGCAGAGGGGAGATTGAAAGTGGATGTTAGGAGGAAGTTGTTTGCAGTGAGGGTGGTGAGAGACTGGCACAGGTTGCCCAGGGAGGTTGTGGCTGCTCCCTCCCTGGAGGTGTTCAAGGCCAGGCTGGATGAGGCCTTGAGTGCCCTGTGCTAGTGGGAGGTGTCCCTGCCTATGGCAGGGGGTTGGAACTGGCTGATCCTTGAGGTCCCTTCCAACCTTGCCATTCTATGATTCTATGATCTCCCTCGGTTTGAGGCAGCGAAGCCATCCCAGCTCCTGGAGCTCTCCTCAGCAGAGGGCAGTGACGTTCGCCTGCTTGCCTCATCGCTGGCCCCAGTCCAGCCTCAAACTCCCATCTCCCAACTTGCTCTTTCTTCTCAGCCGAAACTTCCTGTTAGTTATCATTTTCATTCTTTACCTCTTCAGCAGTGCAGAAAATTGGCACTTAATTTGCCCGCCGAGGCTGCGTGGTGGCAGCTTAATTGACCCTGGTTGCATCACCCTGGCCACATCTCGGTCACTGAGCTCAGCCTTGTGCCACGCTCATTTCCTGTCCCCTCTCTCTTTATCTGCCCTTCTCTGCTGCTGTTCAGAACCCTGCAGGAAGCTCTGCTGCCAAAGGGGTGGCACAGGCTGCCCAGCGAGCCTGCAGGTGTCCCTCTTGGCTCTGCGTTCATAGAATCACAGATTGCATCGCGTTGGAGCCTCCAAGGGTATCTTGTGTGACTCTCCTGCACTCAATCACAGGTTGCATCAGGTTGGAACCTCCAAGGGTATCTTGTGTGACTCTCCTGCACTCAATCACAGATTGCATCAGGTTGGAACCTCCAAGGGTATCTTGTGTGACTCTCCTGCACTCAATCACAGATTGCATTGGGTTGGAACCTCCAAGGGTATCTTGTGTGACTCTCCTGCACTCAATCACAGATTGCATCAGGTTGGAACCTCCAAGGGTATCTTGTGTGACTCTCCTGCACTCAATCACAGGTTGCATCAGCTTGGAACCTCCAAGGGTATCTTGTGTGACTCTCCTGCACTCAGCAGAGGCACCTGCAGCTAGAGTGGGCTGCTCAGAGACCCATCGAGTTTGGCCTTGAAGCTCTCCAGGGATGAGGCCTCAAGCACAGCCCTGGGCAGCCTGTGCCAGTCTCTCCTCACCATCACTCTGCAGAACTTCCTCCTGATGTCCAACCTAACTCTGCCCTGCTCCACTTCCAAACCATTTCACTTATCCTATTCCCCCAGCCCCTTCTGAAAAGTCCCCCCACAGCCTGCCTGGAGGTCTCCTGCAGGTCTTGAAATGCAGCTCTGAGATCTTCCTGAAGCCTTCTCTTAACCAGGCTGCACAGTCCCAACTCTCCCAGCCTGTCCTTGCAGAAGAGGTGCTCCAGCCCTCATATGATCCTTCTGGCCCTCCTCTGGACCCCATTCAGAGAAAGCAGTTTTTCTGCAGCTCTCCATCTCCCTTTCCTTCCCCAGGCCCACTCTTTCCTCAGCTGCTCAGCAGGTTGCTCCAACCCCAGCCCATTTCATCCTCCCACCTCTGACACCATGCTCTGCAGAACGATGTTGCAACTCTGGGAGCTTCCCCAAGCATTGAAAATCAGTCAGAAACCTGAACCCCCCCAGATGCAGCCCTGACTTGGTCAGTTGTTTTCCAAGAGCTGGCCCCAAGCATCTGGCCTTGCATGAGCTGGAAGGATCACAGAGTGTCAGTTGAAAGCAGAGCAGTGAGGACCAAGTGGCACCCTGACCAGAAAGCTGAGAACAAAAAGATATCCACAGAAATTACCCAAATGTAGTCTCAGCTTTCCCCAGTTCCTTTATTGCATCATTTGAGGCAGAGATTGCTGCATGAGTACCCAAAAGAATTGGTATTCAGGGCATAATAAAGCTCCACGTGGGGCTCACAGTGCAGGCAGAGCTGGTTTTCGGCAGGTGTCAGGCAGGGGAATAGAATTTTCCAGGTGGGTGGAAGATGTGCACAGAAACCTTGGTTTGGGGCAGCTCTGGGCAGCACTGAGAGCTGGGCAGCAACAGCAGCAAGAGCAGCAGGAGGATGCTGCCACAGCTGTGTCCAGCTGTTGACTCCAGTGTGGAGTCAGCCAAGTGGCCATAGGGTGATAGGACCCTTCCCATCCCATCATAGGGTGGCAGGACCCTTCCCACCCCATCATAAAGTGACAGGACCCTTCCCATCCCATCACAGGGTGGCAGGACCCTTCCCATCCCATCATAGGAGGACAGGACCCTTCCCATCCCATCCCAGGGTGACAGGACCCTTCCCATCCCATCACAGGGTGGCAGGACCCTTCCCATCCCATCACAGGGTGGCAGGACCCTTCCCACCCCATCATAAAGTGACAGGACCCTTCCCATCCCATCACAGGGTGACAGGACCCTTCCCATCCCATCACAGGGTGACAGGACCCTTCCCATCCCATCATAGGGTGACAGGACTCTTCCCACCCCATCACAGGGTGACAGGACCCTTCCCACCCCATCACAGGGTGACAGGACCCTTCCCATCCCAGGGTGGCAGGACCCTTCCCATCCCATCAAGGACCTCAGGCTCTCCCTGGAGTGCAAAGGCTTTGGCTGCAGGCTGCCAGGGCAGGGCTGGAGGCAGCTCCCTCAGCACGGGATGCTCTGAGGAGGGATTTCTCCCTGTTTAATACATCACCACTCGATTTACATGGGAGCATGGAGTCCTTCCAACCCTCAGAATACAATGAGCCAGTATCTGCTGCTCTGCAGTTTGTATCCAGGCTGGAAACTCAGCCAGATGGGAGCACGCTGGGACCAGACTGGAGCACAAAGAACAATGGGAAGGCAGGTTGAGGGGTGGTTGGAGAGGCAGGAGCCAGCCCTTGGTGACAGCCTCACATCTGGGGCTGCTCAGAGCTCTCTGATTGTGCACCTAGAGAGGATCACAGCTTCCAGACCTTCCTTTCAACTCTGCCTCTTGTCCCCTTGCTCCCCTTCAGTGAGCTTTCAGGCTGGGTGGGTCCTGCGTGCCAAATGGGCTGCTGGAGGAGGCTGCTGCCTGGCTGAGCTCCAGATGCAATGCAGCTAATCCATTTTTATAGCTGGGAGCAGGTGTCTCCTGCATCACAAGCAGCCAGTTTGAAGCCCACTCTCTTCATTTGGCCACAAGCACTGAAGGAGTCATAGAATCATAGAATGGGAAGGTTGGAAGGGAGCTCAAGGATCA
>WBNM01032372.1:21007-32493 GCA_013399055.1 Ramphastos sulfuratus | reverse complement strand
ACCCTTGGATATTTGCATCTCTTTATTCCTTCCCTAAATTACTTTGAAGGGGTTTTCCTTTATGCCTTTTGTGTAAATGATTCCCGACTGGGTATTCGGACTTTGGTAAATTGTGAATAGTTCACTGTTTAGGGGTGTGTATTTGTCTGGCGTGGGAATTCGTGTTAATAAAGTTTTAATATTTAATATTTCCCAAATATCAAATTTGAATATTCGTAACAGTCACCCTCAGAAACTGGGGTGAATCCTTCCTCCAAGCTGCCCTCCCCTCTCCCCACTTCCCCTGTGTCCCTACAGCAGCAAATGCTTTCTGCCCAGGACATGGTCCTCCTTTGAATAAAGTCTGCACAACTGCAATGTACTCAGGCTCCAGCAGAGTTCAGCATATAAAATTTTGATCTGTTAAATGGGTTTGTGGAGGAAGCTGGGCGAGTCACAGAGGGAATGCACATCCACCTCCATGCCCTGCCCTGCCCTGCCCGGGGCAGCTCCCTTGCCTGTATCACACCACTCACTGCTGGGGGTGGGGCCAGGAAGTGAGGGATGGCTCAGTCCTGTCAAGCAAAAGCTGCCCACATTCTGTCCAGCTGGTCAGGAGGTCACACAGCAAGGCCAACAAGGGTGGCAAAGAGGTGGATTTGGAAAGCAGGGAGAGAAGGGATTTGGCCATGGCCAAGAAGCATACACATAACCCAGGTCCAGAAAGCAGGACAAGTGTGTGTCATTGGGGTTGAGTGCTGCTGAGGACAGGGGTCCTGTCTTGCACCCTGGGATAACACCAGGGACAAACTGGACAGCCCCTCTAAACTGCAAGATCTGTCCCATATCACACCACCACCACCTTTATTGCCTCCTCCACTGAGCTATCACACCAGCTGGCTGCAACTGCAATCCAGACAGCTTTGGGAATGGTGGGTCCCCCTGTCAAGCAACCACACTACTTGCCTGGGGACCAAGGCACCTTTGTCTCACAGCCCTCCCCTCACCCTGTTGAAGAAATCGAGATGATCCTACCACCAACAGTGCCTCAGACAAGACTCCAGCAGGCAGGGGCATTTTCTTCTTCCCCAAAAAGCCGCTGAATCCCAGCAAGAGCCGTTTTAATCAGAGCTTTCTGCCCTGCGGGACTCTGCACACTGTAATGAAAAAGGCGCAGACAACCCTTTTACTCTTCCTCCCATCAGCCCTCTGTTTGGCCTCCTCTCTTTTTGTTAATTCCCCCCCTCCTTGCATTTCAAGCCTGCTCGGTAAATGTTTGAAAGCGATGCTGATATGGTTGGTATGGCAACGCCAGACAGGGGCCCTCGCCTGAAACCCCAAACACACAATTAGCCTTGAAGCAGGGCAGACATATTCAGACAGNTCTCCTCTCCTCTCCTCCTCTCCACAGCTTCCCCGCTCATAAAGCAGCTCAGGAAGGCAGCAATCATCCCCATGACAGCACCGGTTAATGAAGTCGCCCTTCATTAGGCATTTCCGTTCCACTTGAAAAACTCTTCTATGAGGATGCTCCACCAACCCGCAGCAGAAACGGCCCCACCAAGGGAGGATTTGGGGATGGGTGATGCTACTATGGGGTAGCACGACTGGCATGCAGAGAAGCAGAGAAGGCTGGCATCCCTGCCCATGCCTCCATATGAGGTCATGTTCTTGCAAGGCACTGAGACACTGCAACTGTAAACTGCACCCATTCATAGTCCAGCCTCAGCTGTC
This sequence comes from Ramphastos sulfuratus, assembly GCA_013399055.1. Lineage (NCBI taxonomy): Eukaryota > Metazoa > Chordata > Aves > Piciformes > Ramphastidae > Ramphastos > Ramphastos sulfuratus. The sequence continues at coordinate 30,780 of WBNM01032372.1, read as the reverse complement.
CAAGTCTCATCTCAGCCTCACCCCTTCTCCCCACCTGCTCATAGAATCATAAAATCACTGAATGGGAAGCACTGGAAGGGGTCTTTAAAAGTCATTTACTCCAACACCCCCGCAATGAACAGGGACATCTTTAGGATCAGGTTGCTTAGAGTCCCACCAAAACATTGAATGTTTCTATCATTTCTCCCTGTTCTCCAGAGCCCTGGAGTGTCCTGAAGGACAAGTCCCTGCACCAGTCTCCACTATTTGGGGTACACCTGCGTTCCTGGTTAGGAGACCCATAGGGTCTACCCTTGACGCTTTCTGTGGACTTGCAGGTGGAGAAGACAGGCAGGGGGTGACAGCTGCTCACTGGGAGCTGGTTGGAGTGGCCTGTGAAGAGGGTCATTCAGCTAATGCCTTGCAAGAGTGCTCCTAGATTAGAGAGCTCTAAAGTGCTCAGCTATTATCTGTCAGGAGGGAGCATCCTCATCTCATCAGGGACAGACTTGGTGAGCTGCCAGCTGCAGGGACAGGGTTGCAAGATCCATGGTTTCATGCCTTGACTCCTCTGCAGGGATCTAACAGCCCCAGGAAGGGCAGCCCAGGGTAAGCACAAATCGGTGCTTTTGGGGAACACCATCCTGCAGATCCCAGACCCTGAGGCATCCCCACTAAGGCAAGATGGGTTGTTGATGCATGCTTCACATCCCTGCTTCCCTTTCCCCTGTGACTTCCCCGCGGCTCCCATTGGGCATTTTAGCACCCATCCGCACCACAAGACCACGTTGTTTCTTTGTGCCTGGATGACTCTCCTCTTCCAGCAGCTGGAGAAGCTCTTGTCATGCATCATCCACTCAGCGCTGCACATCCAGCAGACCCGAAGCTGCCATGGCTTAGCCCAACAGATGTGGGAATGCAGCAGTGAGATAGGGTTGCATCAGACACAGGCAAAGATGAGATAGATGCAGTGCTCAGCTCCACACCAGGCTAGGGTCCTGGATGAAGCTAAATCTGACCTGGGCAGCACAATATGCTTGTGCCCCAGGAGGGAACACTGAGTTGGGCTGGCACAGGAGCTAAGCCTGAGTTTGCATCTGGGCAAAGGAAAGATGCCTCCTACACATGCAAACCAATGCCTCGCTCTGATCCTGACAGGATTCTGGCTACCACACGGATCTGGGCAGACCTCAGTTGCAGACTCTGATGCTGTGCTCCACAGTTTCTTACCGGGGGACTGTGGGATGCTGCAAAAGCTGTGAGGGAGGGGCCAAAGCCAGCCCCTGCATCCTGACAGTGCACACAAGGCTGGTCAGTAATTACGTCCTGCAAGACTCTGCAGTCTGGCTCCAGGATGGGAGGACAAACAAATGTGGTGGCACGGCTGCAAGGCACACAGCCAACATCCATGGTGGCTTAACCTACTTCAGGCTGTTACCGTGTAGCTTTTGACAGGGCCAAAGGAGAGGCTGTGTCCATGCTGGGCACCATCTGGCAGCTCCTGCTCAGGGCAGTCTGGCCACTGAGTGCAGGGTGAAAGGTGGAACCTGCCATTGCCATCCCTGTCCCCATCATTGTCCCTGAGACCATAGCAGAGTGAATGCAGGGAGCAGCAGCCACGGAGCATACATTGCCCCATCAGCAGTTCAGAGTTGCATTGGCACTCCAGCCCCACAAACACACCGTGGGGTGTGAAGAGGAGTGGGAGAGAGAAGGTATCAGACCAGCCCAGGGTGGGAAGCTGCTCCAGGAAACTGGCCCACCAGGGGAAGCACATTGAACCCTTTGGAGTGAAGGGCACAGGCCCTTGGTCCCTCTCTACCATCAGGTTTCATGGACCAATGAGACCGAGCTGGCAGGGTGTGGGATCACGATAGGACAGCTGCATTGACAGCCAGGGGTGTGACAGGCAGTATCAAGGATCTGTACTCAGTGGTGGGAATATGACAGACAGCCATTAGCAGCGTGCATGGCATCTGCAATGATGACCAGAGGTGTGATAGACAGACACCAGTAAGCCAGTGCAAAAGTCCAGGGGCTGTGATGGACATCCATCCATGGGCATGATAGACAGCTGTCAGTAGATCTGAGGGACAGCCACAGGCAGATGGCCTTGGGAGCTGCTTTCTGCAGCTAGCATCTGGAGGTGTCCTGCTTGGGTCCCAGTGGATAGTAGCATAATGTCTGCAGCAGGGATCAGGTTCCTGGATGGGATCCTGAGCCCTTTCTCCTGTGTGGAGGCTGGGAAAGCTGGAGGGAAGCAGATTAATTCTCCCTTGTTTCTGTGCTGCTTGCTCCCGGTGCTGGGTGATGTTCTGCCACGCCCTCCCTGCACTCTCACACCGCAGCCCATCAGGCAGCCGCTATTTATCCCATGTCATGCTGATTTTGGCATCATCCCCCTCTCCTAAACCAGCTGCCGTGAGGTGCACCGATGCCTCTCCAAACACTCCCCACAGAGTGTCAACACTATTATCTCCATCAGCCAAACTTGTAATCTCCTGAAAAAAGATACCTCAGTATTTTGACAAGTTCCCTTTTCCATCACCCCCGGCTGACTGGCAGGAACGCCGGCTCACGCAGGCACCCCACCGCTGCTGCTCCTGCTTCGCGGCAGGAGTCCAGATTTGGGTCCCTCTGTCAAAGAGCAAACCCTTCGCCCTGCAGCCTCCCGGGGTGGTGGAGGCTCTGGGGCCGGGGGCCAGGCAGGAACTGGGCCGGGGTGGGACGAGGCGGCGTTCCCAGGCGGCGGTCTCAGAAGCAGCCGCAGATGGTGAGCCCACACGCCGCGTCGCCGCAGCAGCCAGTGACCTACACGCGGGCGTCATGCGAGATTTTGGAGGGGAGGGGGGGAGCTGACGAAAACGCACATTCCCGCTGCAGCTCAGCTCTCACCTCCACCCCTGCAGCCCTCCTCCATCAGCCCAGCGCTGCTGGCTCTGTCAAGAGCTTTCCCAGCCTGTTGCCATCGCGGCCGCTCTAATGGGTGTCATGCCACACGCTGTGACTTCCCAGAGAAGGCAGAGGACCCTGTCTTCGTTCTCTCCAAGGGGTACAAGAGCGTTCTGCATCTTCCACAGGGCAGAGGCTTGGGGAATAAGATGTAGGCTGCAGCTCTCCTTTGATGAAACACTGCACCCACCAGCTGGGCCTTGGCCCATCCAAGCTCTGGTGAGGAGCTGCCAATCCAGGCCCATCCAGCCCTGCCCACAGAGCCTAGATGCAGGGGAACAGCCTGGCTGTACTACAGAAGAGACTGCAGAGCACCAGAATGGATAACAGCAAGACCCCAAAGGCACTCAGAAGCTTGAGCAGAAGCAGAGCTGGGCTTTCTTCCCACCTTTGCTATTCCAGGAAACACTACACTCAGATACAGGCCCACTGGGGCAGGGCTCTCCCTGTAGAGGCACTTAAATCCTTCACAGTCTGCTGGCACACTCCTTCTCCACCTCCCCCTTTCTCCAGTCCTCTGAGGCTAGGGTTAGTCTGCAGAGATGTCTTCCTCTGGCCTCATTTACTGCTGCCCTCCACTTTTTCTAGTCCACGTGCATGCCAGCACCTTCCCACTATGCTCCCTTGGCCAAATAATGCAAAGTGTGATTCGACCTAAAGAGAAGCATCCCTGGAGAAGGATGAAGCACAGACAGACACCCCAGGCCAAAGCAGGGTGAAGAGGCTCTCCACAAGGCTTCTGCAGCTGATGGAATGAAGCAAGACAGGACCTGACAGCCACAAGCAGAAAGCAGATAAAACCTGTCTGCAGCCTGGCTTTGTGCACCTCCACCCAGTGAGAAAGTGAGCCATGAGCCGGCTCAGGTCCCAGCACAGCACCCAGATGCTCCACTTCCCAGCCTCTAGCTCTGCGTGTGGATGACATGAGCTGTGTATGGTCTCAGCTCACTCCTGGGTGAGACACACAGAAATGTGAAGGGTCTGTAATGGAAGTATTACTGTTGTGGGATCAGTGTTGGCACACACCAGTTTAGGAAGGGCTGACACAGGATAAAGAGTAGAAGTAAAGAGTCAGGGGCCAGCCTGGCACCAGTACATGGAACAAAGCAGAGCAAACCTATCTCAAATATGGTTACTGGGAGCACTGTTTAGGCTGCCCTGTCCCAGCTACTTGCTCCTGGACAGGCAAGGCACTGCCAAGTGCATGAGATGTTCAGTCGAGCACAAGCTTTTCCAGAAGTGTGGAAGACCTCAGGTGCTGCACAGCTCCTGGGAGCCAGCAAGCTTCAGCCTTCATCCCATAGCTCTCACCTCATGCTCCTCACATCCTCAGCATGGGAAAGGTGGCATCACCCCTCTCTGCCACTCACTGTTCTACCGAGGTCTCCTGAGCCCTTGAGCAAGAACATGCACCACTGCACACATGTCTACTCCTCCATAGGACTAACAGGTCTGCATGAAGCTGGCCAGGCCCTGCCCTAGAGAAGGTACAGGGGTTGGCATGGCTGGGATGTGGCCCTCAGCAGCATCCCAGTGACAGGAACAATGCAGTGGGGTAGAGCAGAGCATCTCTCTCCCATGTCCAGGAGAGGACCTGCTTAGCCCTGAAGCTGCTTGCACTGTCCATGCCTCTCTGGTCTAACATTCAGCACTAATCCCAAGCCTGGATGGAAGCTGTTCTTAGGAGTGCACAGAGGCTCTTGCACCCTAAGTCATCTCCAGGTACAGCTGGTGGATCATGAAGGGGGAAGCACAATCCTTTCACGTAATGGTGGCCTATCCCTGTGGATGTCAGGATACTAAGTGACCATCTCCACCAGAATGATATAAGGCAGCTGCATTAGGGTTGTACCCTCCTCTCCAGCCCTGCATCCTTCCTTCTGCCCTATCACCTCCATCACACTTTCTGCAAGCCCCCAGCCCTATGGTGTGCATGCAAGTGATACATGGCCCTGAGGACCAGGACAACCAAAACCTCCACTGCTGTATTACATCAGCCACACAGGACATAAACAGCAGTCACTATGCCCCCACTGATCCCTGTCATGGTAAAGACAGCCACACCTGCCTTTATACCAGACACTGGGTTAAGGCAGTTGATGGTAGCCTGTGGCTGGGGCACTGGGTCCAGGGAAGACCCTGACAGGTGAGCAGAGGAGACCTTCACTCCTGTGTGGATGCAGCCCCATCTCTGTAGTCCTTGAGGTTGTCCCTAAGAAAGAGACATCTCCTCTGGGGGCCAGAGGAGATGCAGCAAAAGCTTTTATTGGTATCTCCCCGCCAACGTCAGCCTGGTTAAAAAAAAAAAAAAAAAAAAAAAGAAAGCCCAACACACGCTTCGTGCCTCAGAAAGCTGTTTAACACAGCTCAGGCAGCAATTGGTACAGGGGCAGCAAACCAGGCTGCATCTGCTCAGCTCCAGTCACAAGCTCCCTGCTTCCTCCGTGCGAGCGGGTGTGTGTGTGTGTGTGTGTGTGTGTGTGTGTGTGTGTCTCTGTGTGTGTGTGCGCTAGACACGGGCATCCGCTCCCAGCATCTCGCTGTCTCCTGCATCCTCCGGCAGCAAGCGCAGGGCTCTCGCTCCCCCGGTCCCAGCCTCGCCGCTCCAGCCCCAGGTGGGGATTTGCTCGCAGGGTGCGGGATGCGGTGAGCACCCGCAAGTGGAGAGGGGGCTGTGGCCAGAGGCAATGGCAATGGACTTCGTGTGGACTGCTTTCTAGGATTCGTGCTCTTCAGACAGATCTTGACACTGGTAAGTGGGGGTTTTGCCACCATTGGCGCTTCAGCCGTTACATGGCAAGGGCTGGCTGCATGTCGTGACACCCATGGGTGGGGTTGTCCTGGTGCTCCTGGGGTCCTGGTGCTCCTGGGATGGGATGCCTGGGAGTGCTGATGAGGGTGGGGTGGAAGGGTCTTGCCCGGGCTTTAGAATCCTCATGCGGATGCTGGAGAGAGGGTCTGGGAAGGGAGATTAGAATGAGAAGTGTGGAGCTGCTGCAGGGGAAGGGATTCTGCTGTTAGAGCATTTTCATCCCCCTGTGGGAGATGAAAACGTGCGACACACCTATAAAATCTGCCATGGCGCGGCAGGACAGGCAGCCTGATCCAGCACGGAGAGCAGCCACAAGCCTGATGTCCCCAGGAGGGCTACACAGCACAGCTGGAGCTCCAACAACCCCCTCAGACCTCCCCACTGGCCCACCACAGCCCTGCAGAGGGTGGGGAGGGTATCATCAGCCGTGGACTCTCCCACCCCACAGCAACCGGGTCACCTCACAGCAGCAGCTCCAGCAGTGCCATAGTCCCAGCATGTGCAGTCTGCTAGGGCAAGGGAACAAGGGGTGCTGCTGGATCCCCCTGGGCATCCCCAGCCAGCTCACAGAGGTGGGATGCAGCAAACCCCAAAGAGAACCTGCACTGCGTGGTCCCCCTCACCCCAGGCAGGCAGCAGCTGGCGAGATGGGCAGGGCTGTGTTAGAGCCACAGCAGCTCCTCCCAGGCCTCCTCTGTGCCCTTCAGAGTGAGCCCTGGTACTAGGATGCCAAGGGCCATGGGGTACCCAGGGTGTCCTCCCCATTGGTACCCCGTTCCTCTGCCCCTAGGTCCATAATACTGCTTCCAAGAAGGCACATCACTCCCAGAGCCTGCCAAGGGCAGGAAGGAGGCCTGGGGGACCAGGTTTGTCCATCTTCACCAACTGGGGAGGCCAGGAGGGCCTCCTGGCACACCCCTGGTGCATCCTCTTGAGAGCAGGTGCAGGGGTGCCATGGACCTTGGTCACAGCATACACCAGCCCAAGCACCCACTGGCCCTCGGTTTGCTGGGCTTTGCACAGAGGATGCACTGGCAGGCAAGCAGGGACCAAGCAGGGAGGAAACACCCAACTCTGTGGGCCCTTTGGCTCCACATTCCCAGCTCCCCATGCCACCTCCAAGCACAGCCAGCATCCATGCCCCCCAAACACCCCNACCCACCCGTGCATCAGCCGCCCTCCCACCCTCACGGCCAAATCGGCAGCCTGTAATCCCAGCACAAGGCATAGGTGCTCCTGCTGCCAGAGTGGAGAGGAGATCTTGGAGCCATGCAGGGACTGGCAGCTCTGTTTGCTTTGGAATGCTCTGCCTTGATTCCTTCTCGCAGGGTGCCTCCATGCTGGCCACTATCCACGTCCCGCTAGTGCCACACCCCCACCTAAAAATTCCAGCTGCACCAGCCTTGCCTCCATGCCTCAGTTTCCCCACGTGGAGAGCTGCATAGGCCTGAGAAAGGCAAGTTCATGGGTGCTTGGGGGATGAAGCACTTTCTGGGTGGGTGTTTTGCTGCAAGGATGAAGTAATGAAGAGCAAATCCCTGCCAGAAAACTGCAAGAAATGTGTGGAGAATGAGACAGAAGTGCAGGGTGTTAGGGCAAGGAAAAGGAAAGTGGTGGGAAGGTGCCCATCCCCTATTTTCACAGCCCTTGGTGCCAACAGAGCTCTGTGGAGCTGGCTGTTTTGCAGGCAGCTCTAACTTGTGCCTAAATGTAGTTCCTCTCTGGAGCAACCTAAAAATAGCTCCTATGTTGGCACCTGGCATCAGTGTCAAGGACCTGGTGCCTCAGGCCAAAGTGAGCTGGGCAGTGGCACCTCAGGGGATGGCCACAAATAGCAACAGAGGCACCAGGGACACACAGGGACACAAGGGCTGCTTTGGTAGCTGAGCTGCTACAGGGTAATGGTGCCTCTAGTCACCCCTCCACATATCCAGGGGTCCCTGGGAGAGGGAGGACCCCACATGTCTGGCAGGACATCCACCCAAGGCTAGGCTCTGCAGGGACAATGTGCCACTGCACACAGACACTGGGAGAGCAGAAGGAAAAGGCAGTCCTGGGGAGTGCAGAGCAGTTTTGGGGTATCTGGGAAGCATCAGAGCCTGTGGAAAGGTAGCAGTCTGGAGATGGAGTGCAGAGTGAGGCTGTTCAGCCTCTGATGTGCAAGCAGGATTTGGCTGTGCAGCATTAGCATGAACAGGGAGGCTAGCAGGACTGAGAACAGCCACAAGCTGTGACAGGAGTGACACCCTCCAGATTCCAGGCATGCACCAGCCAGTGGCACTGACTGTGGCAGGAGACGCTTGAGGTGGCCTCAGGAGAGGACAGGAGACAGGGAGTCAGGCTGGGATCCTCCAGCAGCAATATGAGGCAGGGGGCAATCATGCTGGGGGAACCCCATTTTGGGGGGATTACATCAGGCCCATACAGCAGTCAGCTGACTGCTGCCTGGGCTGCCAGCACATCACAAGGTGGCTGGAGATGGACCATCCAGAGTCCCGTGGCACTGCAGGGAGATGCTGTCACTATGCTGGGAATCGTGAGCACTGGTGTGGCTACTGGGAGGACTGGTGTGCTGAAAGCTGGGGCCCACACCTTTCTTTTGGCTCTCCTTTGTAAGCCCAGCCCCTCTGTGTCTTCTCATACCAGCATCTACCCAATCTTCAGGCAGGATGGAGCCAGGATATGGCCCATGCTTAGTGATGCGGGGACCTGCAAAAAGTGGGATCTCGCTGTGATACCCCCAGCTTGCAGGCAGATCCACAATGCTGCTCAGCAGCAGGGCTGGTCCTGTTCATGGCCAGCATGATTCTGGGCCACCTAAGGCAGGAGGTGACAGTGTGGCAAGGAGGCAGAGTCACCCAGGTATCTCCCCTCCTGCTGGCGCAGCTGCAGGGATACTGTTGCTGTGACTTAAGACACGTACCTCCAGCTCTCCTGTGCTCACACCTTTGCAAAGCCCCAGGAGCTGCAGCGTGCTGGGAATTAGCTTTGAGCTGGGCATTGGAGCCACTGGGCCCCTGCCTACCTGTGTCCATGCTGCTGGGACACCCACACACAGGACAAGTTACAGAGGTGCTGCACACCTGGCTCTGATCATAGGAATCCACAGCAGATTGTTCCATAGTGGTGGGGGGAGGCTGAGAAACCAAAGATTGTGCTTGCAGCATGTTGGGATGCAGCCTGCCAGCATGCTCTGCTCAGTATCACTGATGTGGAGTAGCTGTAATTGCCCTACCCCAGCTCCCTGCCATGGCAGTGCCGGCAGCACTGTTGCCCTGAAGCAGAGAGATCCCAGCACACACACATGTGCTGCTCATTAGCCTGCTACCTGGAGACTTCCCTGCTGAGGCTGGCAGGGCAGGAGATGGCTGCTCCAACATTACCCCACTTGCACAGGCAGCAATCACTGCCTCCTGGTCTTTGGGCACCAGCTGGGAGATCTTCTTAGCTGCATCATCTTCCATAACACAACTCCAGTGGGGTCAGGATTCACGCAGGATTATGCTATGCTGTGAGCCATTGGAGGCCAAACACTTCTTTCCAGCTTCAGCCACCCCCATGGTGATGGAGCCCGACCTGCTATTGCTGCTGCCATTGCTCTCCCCATTTTACCTAAGATTATCTTCCCTCAGTCCTGCAGCCAAACACCCTTCTTGGGACCCATGCACCCCAGATGCATGCAAGGCTCCCTTTCCCTTCTGCACCCTCCCAGCCTTTCCCTGGCCAGCCCAGCCTTTCTATGTGGCTCCTTGCTGTGAGCCAGACCTGACACACATTTGGGGGGAGGGATACAGGATGCACAGTGAGCAGGGCAGCAGCAACATGTGTGAGCATAAGAGAGATCAAGGTGGTGGAATCATTGTCTCTGAAAGTGTTTAAAAGGAGACTGGATAAGGCACTTAGTGCCGTGGTTTAGCTAATTAGAAAGCATTAGGTGATAAATTGGACTTGATGATTTCAAAGGTCTTTTCCAACCTGGTTAATTCTGTGATTCTGTGATTCAGAAAGGGGCTAGTTGAAGTTTAGGGAA
>WBNM01032372.1:220-20903 GCA_013399055.1 Ramphastos sulfuratus | reverse complement strand
TCTAGTCACCCCTCCACATATCCAGGGGTCCCTGGGAGAGGGAGGACCCCACATGTCTGGCAGGACATCCACCCAAGGCTAGGCTCTGCAGGGACAATGTGCCACTGCACACAGACACTGGGAGAGCAGAAGGAAAAGGCAGTCCTGGGGAGTGCAGAGCAGTTTTGGGGTATCTGGGAAGCATCAGAGCCTGTGGAAAGGTAGCAGTCTGGAGATGGAGTGCAGAGTGAGGCTGTTCAGCCTCTGATGTGCAAGCAGGATTTGGCTGTGCAGCATTAGCATGAACAGGGAGGCTAGCAGGACTGAGAACAGCCACAAGCTGTGACAGGAGTGACACCCTCCAGATTCCAGGCATGCACCAGCCAGTGGCACTGACTGTGGCAGGAGACGCTTGAGGTGGCCTCAGGAGAGGACAGGAGACAGGGAGTCAGGCTGGGATCCTCCAGCAGCAATATGAGGCAGGGGGCAATCATGCTGGGGGAACCCCATTTTGGGGGGATTACATCAGGCCCATACAGCAGTCAGCTGACTGCTGCCTGGGCTGCCAGCACATCACAAGGTGGCTGGAGATGGACCATCCAGAGTCCCGTGGCACTGCAGGGAGATGCTGTCACTATGCTGGGAATCGTGAGCACTGGTGTGGCTACTGGGAGGACTGGTGTGCTGAAAGCTGGGGCCCACACCTTTCTTTTGGCTCTCCTTTGTAAGCCCAGCCCCTCTGTGTCTTCTCATACCAGCATCTACCCAATCTTCAGGCAGGATGGAGCCAGGATATGGCCCATGCTTAGTGATGCGGGGACCTGCAAAAAGTGGGATCTCGCTGTGATACCCCCAGCTTGCAGGCAGATCCACAATGCTGCTCAGCAGCAGGGCTGGTCCTGTTCATGGCCAGCATGATTCTGGGCCACCTAAGGCAGGAGGTGACAGTGTGGCAAGGAGGCAGAGTCACCCAGGTATCTCCCCTCCTGCTGGCGCAGCTGCAGGGATACTGTTGCTGTGACTTAAGACACGTACCTCCAGCTCTCCTGTGCTCACACCTTTGCAAAGCCCCAGGAGCTGCAGCGTGCTGGGAATTAGCTTTGAGCTGGGCATTGGAGCCACTGGGCCCCTGCCTACCTGTGTCCATGCTGCTGGGACACCCACACACAGGACAAGTTACAGAGGTGCTGCACACCTGGCTCTGATCATAGGAATCCACAGCAGATTGTTCCATAGTGGTGGGGGGAGGCTGAGAAACCAAAGATTGTGCTTGCAGCATGTTGGGATGCAGCCTGCCAGCATGCTCTGCTCAGTATCACTGATGTGGAGTAGCTGTAATTGCCCTACCCCAGCTCCCTGCCATGGCAGTGCCGGCAGCACTGTTGCCCTGAAGCAGAGAGATCCCAGCACACACACATGTGCTGCTCATTAGCCTGCTACCTGGAGACTTCCCTGCTGAGGCTGGCAGGGCAGGAGATGGCTGCTCCAACATTACCCCACTTGCACAGGCAGCAATCACTGCCTCCTGGTCTTTGGGCACCAGCTGGGAGATCTTCTTAGCTGCATCATCTTCCATAACACAACTCCAGTGGGGTCAGGATTCACGCAGGATTATGCTATGCTGTGAGCCATTGGAGGCCAAACACTTCTTTCCAGCTTCAGCCACCCCCATGGTGATGGAGCCCGACCTGCTATTGCTGCTGCCATTGCTCTCCCCATTTTACCTAAGATTATCTTCCCTCAGTCCTGCAGCCAAACACCCTTCTTGGGACCCATGCACCCCAGATGCATGCAAGGCTCCCTTTCCCTTCTGCACCCTCCCAGCCTTTCCCTGGCCAGCCCAGCCTTTCTATGTGGCTCCTTGCTGTGAGCCAGACCTGACACACATTTGGGGGGAGGGATACAGGATGCACAGTGAGCAGGGCAGCAGCAACATGTGTGAGCATAAGAGAGATCAAGGTGGTGGAATCATTGTCTCTGAAAGTGTTTAAAAGGAGACTGGATAAGGCACTTAGTGCCGTGGTTTAGCTAATTAGAAAGCATTAGGTGATAAATTGGACTTGATGATTTCAAAGGTCTTTTCCAACCTGGTTAATTCTGTGATTCTGTGATTCAGAAAGGGGCTAGTTGAAGTTTAGGGAAAGTAAGAGAGCCAGCACTGGTCCTGCTATGCACCAGCTCTGGGCAAAGTTGCAAGAACACCACTCACCCTTGGCTGGCCAGAGGCTTTCTCCAAGACAGAATGGGATGCATGCCAAGAGCAGGGTTACAGCTGGTCTCTATTCCTCTGGGATTTACTAGTCTGGTATGGGAAGGGCATAAATATGTTTCTTATTAAGTCAGAGCCTGCAAAGCAAAGATGAGCGAAGTATGGTGCACCCAAAACAGCTCCCTGCTTGCTGCCATGCTTCCCAACCAACACTCAAACCCTCCATGATCAAATTTCCCCATGGCTTCAGGTTCACCTCCCCATGGCCACCATGGATGAGCCTAGCACCCCCAGCACCAGTTTGCAAAGGAGACAATCTCTCCCTGCCCTGAATTGCCCCTCATACACCCAGGGGAAAGCAGCAAGGACACCTTTTTGACTCCAAGGACATGGTGCAGGGGTGGGGAACACCCCAGAGCCTTAACACCGAGCGCCTTCCTTACCCCTGCAGAGCCATGGGGGTGTTGATGTCCAGGAGGCAGACGGTGGAGAAGGTGCAGAAGGTCAGCTTGGCTGTGTCAGCCTTTAAGGACGGGCTGCGGGCAGAGGGGGGAGGCACACGCCGAGGGACACTGGAGCAGTCTGTGCAGGAAGGAGGAGAGGAGGATGTGTCAGCAGGACCTTCCCAGACAGAGGAGAGCAGTGCTGCCAAGGCGGCCTGGGAACGGCTGCGGGATGGCCGGGGCGTGGAGCCAGAGGAGTTCAACCGAGCCAACAGGTTCACTCCACCTGCCTTCATACGGCCCAAGAGGGAGCTTCATGATGATGAGCCTCTGGACATCAGCCTGGAGCAGCGGGAACAGGTGAGTAGACAGGACACAGGGGCAGGGAGGAAGGTAGAGGGCCAGGGACAGAAACTTAGAGATCCATAGATTCAGACTCACAGAATGGTTTACCTTGGAAAGCACCCTGAAGATCATCCAGTTCCAACCCTCATTCCACAGCAAGGACACCTTCAACTGAACCAGGGTGGTCAAGGCCTCATCCAACCTGGCCTTGAACGCCCCCAGGGAGGGGGCATCCATGACCTCCCTGGGCAGCCTGTTCCACCCTTACTGTAAAGAATTTCTTCCTAATATCCAGCATAAATCTACCTTCCTCAAGCTTCAACCCATTTTTTCTCATCCTATAAGACCTTGTACAAAGTCACTACAAGGTCTCCATGAAGCCGTCTCTTCCCTGGACTGAACAGCTCCAGCTGTCACAGCCTGTCCCCATAGAGGAGGTTTTCCAGCACTCTGATCATCTCTGTGGCCCTCCTCTGGACCCATTCCTGCAGCTTCATGTCCCTTTTATGCTGGGGGGCATCAGAACTAGACACAGTACTCCAGGTGGGGTCTCATGAGAACAGAGTATAGGGGGAGAAGGAAGAATCACCTCTGTTATCCTGCTGGTCACGCTTCTGATGCATTCCAGGACAGGGTTAGCCTTCCAGGCTGCAAGTGCACATTGTCAGCTCATGTTGAGTTTACCATCAACTGACACCCCCAAGTCCTTCTTGAGTCTGCTCTTTAGCCACTCCTCATTTAGCCTCTATGTGTGCTTGGGAATGCCAAGCACAGAGTGAGCCAGGGATCTGCAAGTGATCTCCCAGAGTCCCCTGGGCACTGACAGCCTCCTCAGGCTCAGCAAAGGTCCATTAAGATGGCTCAGTCAGACAGGAGGCCAGATTGAGCAGCAGGAAATGCCACCAAGGGTGCAGATGTGCTCAGATGTGCCTTGGAGGGACCCCAAGGTGTCTTGGTGAGAGAGTTCACTGCTGGGCACAGGTACCTCCAGCATTGAGGAAGATCTGTATGTTTGTCACCCTACAACCAGCCAGCCTACAACTCAACCCATCCAGCCACACTTGTGGCACTTACAGCCCAGCCCATCTACACCATTTTATCCACCTACGCCCACAATCCTACAGCCCATCCATCCACATCCACATCCATGATCCTACCCATCCATCTACCCATCCCAACAAGCCTACAGCCAAACACACCTACAGCCTTACAGCTTCTCTGTCCACACTTGCAATTAGCCAACTCACAAATCAGCAANGGAACTAGATGATCCTCGAGGTCACTTCCAACCCTACCATTCTATGATTCTGTGATAATCACCCATAGCCTGTCCACCCACACCTGCAATGCTGCACCTCAGCCATAGACTCATAACTTTACAGCTGCCCCCCATACTCCCCACACACCTTCCCCTAACCCCACCAGCCACGATCCCTATGACCCCACCACCCATCTATTCCCCATGCCAATCCCACACAATCCCCACCCTCCTATCCCCTCTGTCCATCCCCACCAGCAAAGCACCACCCTGACACCCATGAAATCAGCTTCTCTGAGCAGCTGCCCATCTCTCCCCAGGTCCTCAATGATGAGATGTGTGAGATCTGCGAGGTGTGGACAGCTGAGAGCCTCTTCCCCTGCCGCATCTGCAGCCGGGTGTACCACGACGGCTGCCTGCGTCGTATGGGCTACCTGCAGAACGACAGCGCTGTGGAGATGACAGAGACAGCACACACCGAGACAGGATGGAGCTGCTACTACTGTGTGAGTGTGGGGGCTGAAGGGCATGCGGTTTCTGCTGGGTGGTGCCTGCTCCCTGGGCAGCTGCGCCCAGTATGGACATCAGCAGGGGCCAGTATGGACACAGCCTAGTCTAGGGCAATGGGGCCACCCAGCTTCACCTCCTGCCACCCACCTTGGCCTGATGGGGAACCACCCAAGGTGGGGAGACAGTAGCCCTTTGCCACCCCAGCAGGCAGCCCCCAGCATCTTGGTGGGCGATGTGACTCTAAGGCCACTGGGCACATAAGGAGCTATGGTGGAGTGAAAATAGCACCCAAAGCACTGCAGCACCCCTGGATGACATGCAGCACCATCCCTCTTTGCATGCCCAGACCCACTTCCCTTCAAGGGACCTTGGTGCCATGGCACAGCTGGGTGCTTCTCCAACCCTGTGCTTTGCCCCATGGCTCCTCATTTTCACCCACCCCAGGACAACCTCAATCTCCTGCTGACAGAAGAAGAGATGTACAGTCTGATGGAGACCCTGAGGCACTGCAAGATCATTCCAGGTGCGGACCCTCCCCATGGCAGGTCCTGAATGGCTGGGGAAGGTAGCTGGGGAGGTAGGTCCCCCTCCCTGGGCACTGCACAACCAATTTGTACTTCACAGAGACCTGCCTGACCCTGGATGACTTTCTTCACTACAAGCACCTGGTGCACAAGCAGCAGTTCGAGCAGCCCATGACGGAGGCACAGGAGGAGCAGGCAGCCCTGCAGTTCTCTGCCCTGGACCCTGACAAGAAGGGGCACATTGAGTGGCATGACTTCCTCTTCCACGAGTCCATTCAGCTGCTGCAGAAGCTGCGGCCACAGGTACAGTCATGACACCTGGGGCTGGCTGCCACAGTTGGCACCCATGGCCACAGCACCTGGGGCTGGCTTCTACCACTAGCATCCATAGCTATATCACCTGCGACCAGGTCCTGGGGTATCTCGAGCTAGCTCCTATGGCTGGCACCCATCGTTACGGCATCTGGGGCTGATCCCTATGGCCAGCTTTCTCTGCCAGAACCCACAACCATGGCATCCAAAGCCAGGTCCCATGACCAGCACCCATATCTGCAGCACCCAGGCTACTGCAACCAACATCCATAGCTGTGGCACCTTGGATTGGTTCCTGTGGCCAGCACCCATGGCCATGGCACCCAGGACAGGAGACTCTCACAGCACTAGGCACAGAATTAGTGGGTTCCCACAGTGCACATTCTGCCCCTTCCCCTCTCTCCCCTCCCCAGAACGCCCTGCTGCGGCTGCTGACAGCCAAGGAGCGAGAGCGGGCACGGGCAGCTTTCCTGGCCCTGGACCAGGACAGCGATGGTTTCATCGGGGAAGCCGAGTGCCGCCGGGCCCAGCACACCTGGTTCCGCAAGCACCAAAAGGAGGCACCATCCTGCAGTGTCAGGTATGGAGGACACCCACCCTGGGGCACTGGTGACACTGGCATTCCCACCACAGCCCTGGCACCTACTAAAGGGGCTCAGCATACAAATGGGAGCTCCCTCTCCTAACAACTCCGCAGCCTCTGCAGCCCTGCCCCAACCCCGTGCACCTTCTTCTCCCCAACTGCCACCATCTGAGGTGGAAAGAGAGGGGACAAAGGGCATCCTCCCCACTCCATCCCCACAGCATCAGCCATGTAGGGCCCATATCTGAGAGCAGCCCTGCCAGCAGCGGCAGCGGCAAGAGCCAGGAGAAGATCCTGCCAGCAGCGGAGCGTGAGGAGGCCAGGTAAAGGCAGGGATGGCTGGGGCCATGGAGCCCCATTCTGGAGGGGCTGTGGAGGGGCGGATGGTGAGCTTGTGTCTGCCCTGCAGGCCCATCGACTGGCTCGGTTTCCTGCGGGAAAACGTCGTCTACATCCTGGCTGCCCGCCCCAATAGCGCCGCCCTCCACCTGCAGCCCCCCGCCTAGCCCCTGCGCCGCCATCTCCGGCGGCGAAGCCTCTCCCGCCTCGGAGACCTGCCCTGCCCCCGCTGCGGGCAGAGCCGGGCAACGACTGGCTGGCGGGGAAGTGGCCACACCACCCCCTCCCTGCTGCTGCCGCTTCGGATTGGCTGTGAAGAGAATGAGTGCTGGGGTCTGATTGGTTGAGGGAGTGGGTGTGACTCTGGGGGTCTCTGATTGGTGGGGGGAAGTGGAGAGGGGCAGTGAGTGGCTCCACTGCCCCCAAACCCCACAGACCCCAGTGTGGGGAGGGGTCCAGCCATTGGGGATGCCATGGGGTGCAAGGGGTGCCCCCCACAGACTCCACTGTGGGGAGGGGTCCAGTGCATGGGGATGCCATGGAACACAGGGGAGACCCCTCCTAGACCCTGCTGTAGGGAGGGGTCCAGTCCTTTGCAATGCTACAGGACACAGCAGGTGCCCCCCACAGACCCCACTGCAGGGAGAGGTTCAATATATGGGGATGCTGTGGGGCACAGGGGATGCCCCCTCACCAGTGTCACTGCAGGAAGGGATCCAGCCCTTGGGGATGCCATGGAGCACAGTGGGGACCCCTACAGAACCACTGTGTGGAGAGTTCCAGTCCTTGGGGATTCCGTAGACTCTGGTTTGTGGAGGGGAGTCTGGTCTTTGGGGATGCCATGGGACACTGGTGCCCCCCACAGACTCCATTGTGGGGAGGAGGTCCAGTGTTTGGGGATGCCATGAGGCACATGGGGTGCCCCTCACAGACCCTACTGTAGGGAGGGGTCCAATGGATGGGGATGACATGGGGCACACATGATGCCTCCCACTGTGAGGAGGGGTCTAGTGCTTGGGGATGCAACAAGGCACAGGGCATACCCCCCAATAGACCTTGTTGTGAGGAGGGGCCCAGTCCTTGGGGATGTCTTGGGACACAGGGGATGCCTTCAACAGACCCACTGTGGGGAGAGGTTCAGTGCCTCGGGATGCCATGGGACACAGAGGGCAGGGAACCTGTGGACCCCATGATCCTCAGCCCCATAGCACTTCCTGGCTTATCAGCACCTGTAGCCACAAGGGACCTGTCCCTATGTGGCTACAGAGCAGGGTCTGTCCCCAGGGAGAAGTGAGGTTTGCACTGGTTCTGGAACTAGTTCTGGGTGACTATGGGGTCAGAGTGGAGCAGCCATGTGCCCCCAGCTTCCTGCAGCTCCATGGGAACCATTTCAGGCCAACATTAAATGTCCTATGATGGAGTACCAGAAACAGAAAGCACCAAGGGGCCAAGAGGGCAAGGTCAAACGTTTGGGAGCACTCCCCTGTGTCCCTTGTCCCCTCTTGCACCCCTGATCTCATGGGTCACCCTTCCCCACCCTTCAGCAGTTCAGCATTCCAGTACCTCACCAGCCCTACTCCAGCATGTCAGGTGAGCATCCCCATGTTGCTGGGGCCATTAGTGCTGGGAGTGAGGAGGAGGCAGAATCCAAAGCCTCTCTGGGTGCCAGCTGCAGAGATGAGACACCCACTGGGCAGGGCTGATGCCCAGCAGCTCTAAGGTGGATGGATGTACTCTAACCACAGTTAAGGGTTCCTGGAAACCTCACTCCATGCATGCTAGGGTTCAGGATGCCCAGGTCCCACAGCAGCCCCGGTAGCTGTCCCCCTCCTGCTCTGACCCCTTTCTTGCAGTACTCTCAGCCTCTTGCTGCCCAATATGCCCTGGCTTAGATGGGGTGCTCTAGGATCTGCAGGGTGGGTGCTCCTTCATCTCCACCCTCACCCCCGATGTGATGGGAGCAGTTTCCTTCAGCTCATCACCCACCCTGCCCCCATCCCCTTCCTCAGCCAGGGCACAGGTACCCTCTCCAGGGATTTTCCTCACTCCAGGACTGGGAGGCACACCAATGCCATGACATATTCCTCTACTACCATGGTATGCCAGGCCTATGGGGATATTTTGGATGCCAGGTCTGAGGTGGGGCCAGAGCAAGGAGGCGGCCATGGGTGCATGGGTCGCAACCCCTCCTCTGTACTGAGAAGCATCCATTAAACAGCTGTGTCCAACCAGCCTCTGCCCGCTGTGCTTTCAGGGCTCCTGGCTTCTCAGGGATTTCTGGGCAACCCACAGCTGTCTGTTGTGTTTAACACCCTGCCTCAGCTTTATGTCCCTGTCCCAGCAGGCAGTCTTGGCCTTATGTCCCCAAAGTGTCCCACAGCAGCAAGGAGGGGAAAGCCATGGGGTGAACCCAGGACGCAGCAAACTCAGGGTGCCTCAAGTCTCACCAAGAGAGCAGGTAGTGGGGAGAGTGCCTGGCTGACTCCATAACCACCCCAGCTCCTGCAGTGGGAGGGACACTCTTCCACTGGGATGAGGGTCCTCCTTGCCAGCAGAGGCACTGGAGGTTGCAGAGCACTAGGGACCAAGTATGGCTGGATGCTAGGAACAGGCTGTTTGCAGTGGTGATGGGAAACCTAACATAACCCCATGGACACTAAGGGTCCCTGGAATGAGGTGTTTGGAGAGTGAGTCTCATGTCTAAAGGCTCCTCCAGTGCTAGCAACACTCACAGAGATCTCACGGGAAAGCTGTGGCTGTTGCTGGTGACATGTGGTCTGTGACAAAGGGAGCTCATCTGCCTGGTGGGGGGGCTTTCCTTGCACAGTGCCTGTGCTGCAGCTAGGAGAGGAGTGGGGCCTGGGGAGTGGACCTAGGGGAGAACTGTGAAGGAGAAAATGCCCTGGCAGCATGTGCAGAGTCTGCAGGGACACCAAGCTTCCTGACAGAAAGCTGGACTTGGATATTTCAGCCTATTCTCATGGCTCTAATTCCAGATCACAGCAGTGGTCCCCAGCTGTCCCTCAGCAAAAATCCAGTGAGCATCTGGGCCCACAGAAGCTGCACTAGCTGTAAAAGCTCCCAGGAGAGGCCACCTGGGAGGGGATGGGTACCCAGAGGAAGAAGTCCATGGGTTTTGTGCCTGAAGCCAGGGTGCTGTGGGTGGCTAATCCCATGAGCCCTGCCAGTAGAGTGAGGCTCCAGGGAAGCCTTTGCCTGAGGAGACAGTGAAACTGCTGCATTATTGCTCCAGTTGCTGGATCTGAAGAGCAAGCTGGGGCAGAGCACAGATCCTGGGGACCCTGACGGTTAAGCATCCACTGCCAGCACTCCAAACCCATGCTTGAGCACCCCACAGAATCCAATCTGGGAGGAGAAAACCCCTCTGGACCCTAAAACTCCACTCTGCATCCAGCCCTTACCCTGGGTACATGGGACAAGTGGTTTTCTTGGCCCCAGTCTACTTTTCCACCCACTGTAGCAATCTGGAATCCCTTTCAGAATGCAAAGCCAGCTACTGTTCCCAGGGACCTGGATAACAAGGGCCTCAGGAGGCCAGGCTGGCCTGTGTCCCCTCAACAAGGGCTGGTGCCACTACATAGTGCCGGCAGCCTGGCATGCATGTTCTGCACCAGCAGCAGGTCCCCAGCAAGTGCTCACCATGGGGCAGAGTGTGCCCCAGCCACCTGTGCCTCTACACAGGCAGCCTCAAGGTCTGGGCAGAAGTGGGAGGACATTATGGGAGAATGGGTAAGGTGATGCTGTGGCTTATCTTAGCTGTCATCTGCTTCTGTGAGACTGGTGACCTCAGAGAGGTGTCCCCAGAAAGCCTTCACAGCCTGCAAACTGCTCTTACAAATGCCAGTACAAGCTCCTCCTTGAAAGCTGACGGAAACCTCCAAATCCACCTGGATGCTGGAGCAAATCTCTCCCCAGATACTTGTGCAGTCTTCTTACTAAACACTGGAGCAAGCCTGAACAGCAGTGCAAACCTACCCACTGAAAGTCCTGGTGGCCCTAAACCAAACGACCAGGATGCTTGTGTGGGACTTAATGCTAGGGCAGGAATCAGCTGTCCAGTCCATCCCCTTACCTCCAAGACACCACAAGGAAGGAAAGATAATGTAAATTCACACTGCTGTGTAGCCCACATCTGTTCCAAGGCCATCACCCATCACCAGGTGCCATGCAGCGTGTGCTGTGGTCTTCACAGGATTTCTTCCCTAGTGGTGGAGCTCCCAGTCCCGGGGCTCCAGCCCTAGCATCACTTATCCTGGGGTCTGAAGCAGCATCATGGAGTCCTGAGGGGCAGCTCCAGCTCATTTGCTGGTTTTCAGGAGGCAGTGGTCAAAGCATCAGCCACCCTTCACCCAGGTGGTTCTGCAGTCTTGCAAGGGGACTGGAGAACCTCATGCTGTTCATTCTGGCTGGCTTACCGTGTCCCTGCTGCCCCACGAGGACTCTGACAGGGAAGCAGTGCCCAGTTCTGCAGGGAGGTTGCACCCTCTGCTGGGGTGCATAGCCACTCACAGAATCCTAGAACACCATGTTGGGAGGAACCTCAAGGATTATCCACTCCAGCCTTTCTTGGCAGAAGCACAGTCTAGACAAGATGGTCCCGCATCCTGTCCAGACGAACCCTCAAAGTGTCCAGTGTTGCGTACTCCACTGCTTCCCTGGGGAGATTATTTCAAAGACAGATCATTTGCATGGTGAAAAAAAAAATCCATTTGCATTCAATTGAAATTTCCCCAAGAGTGACTTGTCTCCATTACCCTTTTCCATGTGACTCCTGGTAAAAATGTCTCCATCCTCCTGTAGCCACCTTTTAAATACAGGTATATGGTGATAAAGTCTCTCTTAAGCCTTCTTTTCTCAAGACTGAAACAACTCCCCAGTTCTCTCAGCCTTTCTTCATATGACAGTTTCCCAGTCCTCTGATTATCTTTGTGGCCCTTCTCTGGACCTTCTCCAGCCTGTCCACCTATTATTTTTCTCTTCTTATGTCGAGCAAGAACTGAAGCTGAACACAGCATCCTAGGTGTTGCCCGACCAGCAGTGAGTGATATAATGACTTCATTTCTGCTGGTGATACCCTTGTTGACACAGCCCAGCATCCTGTTGTCTTGCTTTGCCACAGAAGCACACCATTCATGCATATGGAGCTTGTTGCCCACAAGGACCCCTAGATCCTGTGCCACAGAGCTGCTTTCCATTCAGCTAGATCCAAGCCTGTGCTGTACTCCTGGATTATGTTTTCCCACGTGTGGGACCTTACACTTGTCCTTGTTGAGCTTCACCAGGTTCTAGTCAGCCCACCCTTCCAGCTTATCCAGGTCTTCCTTCAGCGTAGTTCTCCCTTCCCGAGTGTCCACTTCCCTATTCATTTAGCTATCTTCAGTGAATTTCACCAGGGTACACTTGATCCCATCATCCAGCTCACTTGCAAAGACAGGGAACAGTGTTAAGACTCCGCCCGTGACAGGTTGACACTTTGAGCAAGAGCTATTTACCGCCCCCCTCTGGTGGTGCAGCTCACTGCACAGGGCTGCGATCCACCCAAAACCCCTGTTTGCAGGGAAAATGTGTGCCTGCCTTTGCACCCCGGGATGCAGAATAGCACTCTCCTCCAATCCTGAGCACTCCCACATGTCCCTTGGGCTTGGCCAAGGGACATTAGGCCTGGTGTGTCACAGATAAGATGTGATTTTGATACTGTGCCCCACGCCACAATCAGCCACTGCACACAGGGGACGTGTGTGGGGAGCTGTGCTGACACGGAGGGGATAGGGCATGGCCTTTTTAGCAATATCTTCCCGAGATGGAGGGAGGGCGTGGAAGCAGCCGGATGAGGGGCGACAGTGGAAGACAGCGGGATAGGCGGTGCACAGCTTGGGTGACGAGGATGGATGGCCCAGAAGTGACCTTCCCACCCTAAGCTAGGGTCCCTAGAGCCCTGTGGGGCCCTGTGGGGAGGCCTCGAGGCGGAGTAGAGAGTAGGGGGCGGAGGAAGAAGGCGGAGGGTCGTAAGTGTCTGTGTCCCCAGCAGACGGGTGGCCACGGGGTGTCGCCTCTGCACCGCGCCGGGAGCAGGTGTGGCCATCTTCGGACCCGCACACTGCACAAGCATCCCCGACTGCTCCGCTGGGTGTGAAGGCAACGGAGAGAACGGGCAGCGGGCAACAAGGGCATGCCACTATGTGATCCCAGAGGAGTGGAGGGGTTGGCCATGTCTCCATCCTCATGCCCAGCCACTGGTCCACAGCCACCAGAGCATACAGAGGAGGAGGAATGCAGGGATTTATTTCGATCCCCTGGTGGCATTTTGTAGGAGGGTTTGTGACTCCCTTCTACTCCTGCCTCAGATCTTGCTCTGATCCCATTCTCCCTCCATAGCACTCTCCTCCTCCACAGTTAACTGTGCCCACAAGCACAGGAGATGGATCTTGACCCAGGCAGCCCTAGGCTCTGCAGTCTGGAGCGGGCTCCACCCTCTGCAGCACCCAGAAGCTGGGAGACTCCAGGCCTTGGAGAAGAAGGACTGACCCAGGGCTTCCTGGGGTCTAGTGCTCCTTCCCCACGAGGTACACAGGGAGCCAGAGCCCTTTCCTCTCTGTGCCCCCTGGCAGAAGACATGGGCATCCCTTCCTCTGTACAGAGGCACTATGATCCCTGAACAACCACAGGTTCTTTCCACACCCAGTGCTGCCACAGGGCTGAGAAGGATGCTCAAGCAATGGAAATGCAGCCAGGCTCTGGCTGTGGTGACAGGGGGAGAGATAATGATGGCCACTAGCATCTGTTAGCATCAGCCACAGGCTGCTTTGATCCACAGGGCAGCCGGCAGGGAACCCTAAGGGATGAGGGCAGGTAAATGGGATCCCCTCCCAGTATCTCCATTAGCACACCATCAGGAGCAGCCAGATGAGCTGCCTCAACAGGACATAATGGCTGCAGGCACTCCAGTGTGGAGGACATGTGCTCCTCTCTCCAAAGGATGCTCATGGCCTGGTCCACCCACTGGAGTGGTGCAAGGCTTCCCACCAGCATGTCACGCCACCAGCTCCTGTCACACCCACAATGCTGGTTTAGTGGCCCTGACACAGCACAAGGCTGCCAGATGCTGCCTTCTGTTCCTGGCACTCTCATTCCTCCTTTCCTCTCCACAGCACAGCTGCACGTGGGCACATGGGATGCCTAAGGGGTACAAGAGAGACAGAAGCATGCCCTCCTGGGATGAGGAAGGCCATAATGCAGTGTCAGGCATGGTAAGCACCTTGCTCCCTGCAGCACCTTTGCTGTGACTTGATCTGGCAACCTACAGAGCACCCAGGCAAGGTGTCCAGGTCCCTTCCTGCCTCAGTGTAAGCCCATGTAGGAGCCATGCATTAACACCACAAGTTCTGGGTGACTCCTTCCCTGCCTCTTTTCACTTATTACCCTGGCCTTGCAGTGGGATCAGAAGGTGGAACCCGGGTTGGTGGCCCCAGACCTGGGCTCCTACATCCTGCTGTTCCGCACTCTGCAACAACCTGCATCCCACTGGCCCCCATGCAGTCACTGTCAAGCACAAGGGCTAGTGTGGTGATGGCCAACAGCTGCTTAATAACAGTCACAGAATCATGGAGTGGTTTTGTTTGGAAGGGACATTTAAAGGTCATCTAGTCCAACCCCATGGCAGTAAGCGGGGCCATCTTCAACTAGATCAGGTTGCTCAGAGCCCCATCCAACCTGATCTCATATGTTTCCTGGGACTGGGAAGGAAAATGGTTTGCGGTACCATGAAGGGCAGGACCTGTCTCCCATTTTGGCTGAGGGTCCAAGCCCTGCAGCTGGCATTGGAGCAGATGCTGACAGTCCTTCTGGGTAGCACAGTGGGTAGTTGTACAATGCCAAGTATGCCCCTGTGTGCCTCAGCATCCTTCTCACACCACGTGTGTGCTGTACATCCCAATTTCCTGTTTTCATCTGGAATGCACCCCTGGACCTGAAAGCCAGCACATGAGACACTTCTGACCCTCCCCACAACCTGTATCAAGGCACATGACAGGGACACCTGTAACAAGGTGTCAGTCCAAGACTAATCTGGCAGACCCAAGGGGCCTGGTTGACTAGGGAAAGAGGAGGGCAGACAGGGTACCTGGAAAGCAGGGATTTGGATCTGAGCCACTCTAGAAAGCCAGCACCACGGCTGGCACAAACAGAGGCACCCAGCCTGTACCCATCTGGGGACACAGAGCCCTCTTTGGGTCATTTGCAAACCTACCAAGCATCAACAGGGCCACCTGCTCCCCAGACCAGGGATTAGGGGCTCTGGCAGTGCCAACGTGGGTAGCAAGGGAGCAGGCATTCTGTGTTCAGCATGAGGCACCCTGTGACCCACCAGTGAAACAATCCGGGGGCTGGAGTGACTGATCCGCGAGGAGCAGCACGCATCTATATCTGTCTCACTTGGCTGAGTGATGACTAAGGGAAGGACAGAAGAGCAGTCTGTACACCACCAGGCAGAGGAGGAATTATTTAGGCTGGAATGCAGAGGCTAGAAGAAGATGGGTGGAGGAAAGGTGGAGGCTGGGTGGGATGCTGTAGCAACACTCCCCTTCTCCCTGTAGGGACATCAGGTACCAGGCTGGGGAGAAACAGCACAAAAGCTGGAGGTCTGGGACTGCCAGTTCACTTTTGGGGACAAAATCCTTTCAGCCAAGTGAGTGTCCTGCCCTGCCCCCAATCCCACAGCCAGGTGCTGGCTTGGAGACCTGCAATTAGCACGTTAGGAGAGCCAGTATCTTCCTCTCATGGAAAACACACAGCAGCTGCCTGCATAGGGCAGGCCCCCAGGCAGGAACAGCCCTGTTCCTGCCCACCCCAGAGAGTGGACTCTGTGCAGGAGTTACTTCTGCTGGTCTCAGGGCCATGCCATTCCTGCACTGGGGTCAGCCCCATGCCTGCAGATGGGCTGCACCATGCTGCATCAGGCCAGCTGCTGGGGGACCAATGGGCACTGGTCTTGCCAAAATTCACCTTCATACTCATGAGGTGAATTATTAATGGCAGGGAGAGAAAGGTGGAAAAAACAACCCTGCTATGCAGCGTCTCTCCTGAGCCCTGGCTTGGCACAACAGTGCACTCACATAAGCACCCATCACACAACAAAAATCAAAAGCAGGAGGGGATGTCAAGACATCTTTGGGTCACCCCATGCTTTAGGGCCCAACAGCAGGATGGATAAGAGCAAGTCAATCACACAAAGTCACAACTCCTTCTGATACTTCATTTGGGCCACAGTGCCTCACTGATCTCCAGGTTGCAACAGTTCTCCCTGCATTACAAAGATTTTTGGAGAATATCTGGGGCATAAACAAAGCCAAAATGTGAAGCTGTGAGAATCTGCCGGCTCTCCATGCATAAGGAGCAGGGCCAGTGAACGTGAATGCCTCCCAGGTCTTGCAGCCTAAGAGGATGTTGGCACCCAGAAAATCCCTGAAACTTGCAGCCACAAGCCTCAGGGGTCTCTGGCTCACTTTAATGGTGCAGAATTTAAATATATGTTACAATCAGGGAGTGGTGATGAGGCTGAGTTTGAGCCTCATCAGCTGAAAGATCCATAGGCTACAAGAGCAAGATCATAGTCCAGGATGGTGCAGGAAAGGAAATTAAGTGCCTATAACCCTAGGGTTTGTCAAATAACCCTGGCTTCTTCATTTCACAACTGCATACATCCAGTTGCTAAAACATCACCATGGGCATGCTAGGCTCGTATCAGGTCATCCCTCCAGCACCCTGAGCAACAAATAATGCCAGAAGAGCATCAAACAATGTCAGGGGAGTGCTGCAAGGTCAGTGTCCTGCCAAAACTCAGCCCTGGGGACCTCTACCCATCACATCTGCTGCCATGCACAGCGACACCTCTGTCACGACCTGATCTGAGCTGGCAGGTCCCAGAGTGGGCAGCAAGATGGGATTCAGAGGCCACAGTATCACTCAGGCTTCATTTCCCATCTTCTAATCCTCAAAGCAACCTCACATCCTCTTCCAACACCCTTTGCGTAGCCTGGCAACGGCAGTACCAGCACAGAAACAGCTGCACCGGCATGGCAACGGCAGTATTGGCATGGCAACCTGGCTGCCGTTGGAGAGACAAAAATGTCAGGCAGATCCCCCCCTTGCCCTGGCTGTCTCTCTGGTTCCCAGTGCAGTACAGCTGTCCTGTCTCCCCTGGGTACCTCCAATGGACTGCATGACAGGCTCTGCCAGCCTTGCCTCTTCCTTCCCCTACTGCCTGTAATTGCATGAGTTAAGTTGCTGGATCTCAGCCCAGGTCTCACAGGTCCTGGCATCTAGGGAGTGACAGCAACACACAGACATTCCTTGTGGGTCCCCTGCAGGAAGGAGATCTGCATCTCCCCTACCTCTGCCACAGCAAACACCTGATTGGAAAGGCATAAATTTGCGAGACCCACAAAAATGGTTCCTCCGGGGTTTGGCTGCTAAGGGCTTTTTCCTGCAGCCGGTCCTTTCGTCTGCTGGAGCTGGCCTGCCATTCGGGTCCAGCCCTCCGTGCGCTGGGGAGGAAAGGTGCTGGCATCCCCCGGTAGGTGGGACACTAGAGTTGGCCTCCTTGCCCTATTGGGACAGAGGGATAGCTCCTCAGCGGCAGGCAGAGAGGGCAGCCGGAACATTCCCATTTTCCAGGGAAGGACATCCGGCAGGGGCATCAGAAGTTACACAACGCTGCGCCAAGCAGACGAGGCAGCAAGCAGGGTGGGGGCGCGCACTAGCCCCCAGAGTGAATTCCCTGACGTGGCAAACATCTCCTGAAGCCCCCTCGACGCCCACCTGTACACGCAGGCAGAAGCCCACACACATACGCAGGCAGGAGCCCACGCACCAGTGCATGCCTGCCTCTAAAGGAAAAGCCTCAGCAGAGCCAGAGCTGAAATAGTGAATTGCCTCATTCATTCAGCGGCTCCGGAAGCTCTGCCCGTACATGCGAACACACACGCGGGGAGCCATGTGCAGCAGACGAGTGCGCCCACCCCTACGCCCTCCAGGAATCCCTTCCCCAGCCCCCTTCTTCGCCACCCGTTCCGAAACGCCAGCACAGTCTGCACCCCTGTATGCCCCTCCATGCAAACCACGGCTCTGCAGGTGGGAAATGCTGCTTGGAGCAAATTTTGCATGTTACTCCCTACGTGGCATGGCGCTGTGACCCACATTCCACGGAGGGGGAAAGACACTCCTTGCCATTCTATGTTCCAAATTCAGAACCTCTCATGTGGATGATTCCCCCACTTAGCGCACCCATAAGCACTCCCAGCCACATGTGCTCCCACAGCTTGGAGAAGACCCTGCTACAGGGGTTGCTTCTGCAGCAAAAGCCCTTTCCTTTAGCCAAATGGGTGGCTTCATCCTCAAATTCTTGAGCAAGAGCTGACAAGATCTGTGCAAGACACAGCACACACATAGCATTGGGGACATGTGTGTGCGTGGCATGTATCGCATGAATGCCCAATGACATACCCATGTGAGATATGCCTGGACAGAAAACACCATTTCTAAGCTGGGGGCTCCAGCCCTTGGTAACCTAGCAAATGCTCCCCTGAGATGCACAGGCTTGCATCAAACACATGTGTGCAACTCCTGGCAGACCCAACCTATGCCTACAACCTGTGCACACGCTTGGCACACTGTGAAAGGCACAGCTCTGCAGACTCCATTTGGGCTTCGGCATACACAGGACATATGCAGGCACAGCCAGGCAGAAACAGGGCAGAGCAGTGTCTACAGTTTGCCCACCTGCACCCTGGCATGACCTCACTTTGCTCCTTACTTAGGAGCAGACATCCTTAACTCCAGGTAAGTGTGGGACAAGTGACTGCACTGAGCAGGGAGATGGAGCATATTCAGATAATTTCTTTTCCTAGAATAACTTCTTTTTTTAAGCCCTGAAAGTTGCCCGAGGAAACATCCCATCTCCACCCCCATCCTACTCACCTGGCAGCCTCCCAGCAGCAGCAAGATGCAGTGCAAAAGTGGCAACTAGCACAATGTGTGCAGCACCCATAAGCATGGCATCACTCCCTGGTCAGGGTCCTTCTCTTGACCCAGCATCCTGGCATCTAGGATTGTCAGCTGTCAAGATGTAAACCTGGTCCTATTCTCTCTCCTCTTGTACAGGAGTGAAATGCAGATGTAGCTGCAGGTACCACATCAGGACCTGCAGAATGAGCACTAAACTCAGTTCCTTCCTCTAGTCACTGCCACAGACATGTGCCAACATGTGTGCTGGCCATGGTAGTTTTCTTGCAGTGGGGACAGTTGCTTACATCACTACAATCCAAGGATGCAGGCACTGGACCCCACATCTCCAGGGCGCAAAAGCATCAGCACCTGCAGCCCAGAGTCTGTGCCCTGTCTTCATCTGCCCCCTCAGTGGGTGCTCTTCCTGTTTGTCTTTGAATATTCTTACTTTTCCTCAACTTATCTAGAATTTGAGTCCAGACACAGGGGCTTGGTTCTGCACAGGTTGTTTTTTCTTCTTCATGAACTCAGGTCACTCAATACTGCTCCTGCCGAGGGATGCTTTGTTTTGCCAAAAAGGAGTCCTGCCAGCATCACAGTGTGCGGAAACAATCCCGAGGGCCCTGGTCCAGCTCAGCCACTTTCCCCAAGCCTGGCACATTGAAGGAGCCCAGCTCTGTGTTTTTGTTCCCCTCCGGTAGCAGCAATTTCTCCTCCCCGCCTCCCTCCCACTCTCCATCTTCCTTCAGGCTGTACATTCAGTGCTGCTGCCCTCACTGAAGGTTGAGGCAAAGCAGGGAATTCATTTGGGGCTGTATTTTCTTAAACATTAATTCTTCCAGCTCCTTCTCATGCAGAAATACTGCTGTTCTCCTCATTTGCTCCCTAATTACACAGCACTGTAACTTTTCCCTCTTTGCAGGTTCTTCCAGCAAATTCCAGGGTAGCAATAGCCAAATTTTGCTTTCAACTTAACCCACTGCCATCCCTAACCAGGCTCAGAGGTATTTGCTTTGTGATGGTCCAGCGGAGATGACAGCAACCACTTTTATCTTGGTGCCCTGCAGCTGCTCTGGGTACCACATGCCAAGATGAAACCTCTCTGAGATCCTCACCATGGGTAATGGGATGTGGCTTTGAGAATTAGAGCTCCAATGTTCCAGATGCAGCCCTGCAGCTCAGTAGCTGTGCAAGGTCTCCAGACACCCTAATGTCCCCAGTACACCTTAACATTTATGAGCATCAGGTTCCTACAGGAGCTGCTGGAAAGCATTGGCAGATGCTGGGGAACAGCCAATCTCCTTGCTCTGTCCATTGGTTTAGTTTGAGAAGAGAGCCTGGGGTTCTCACTGCCTTTGGGGTCTCCTCTTAAGTCAGTGTTACAGAGAGGGATGTGGCAAGTGATGCAGGTGATGAGCAGGAGCTCCCTTTCGCCCTACACAAATGTGGGAAGAGCAGGATAGCAGTTCAGTGGATGCCTTCGAGGCTGCGTGGGCAAGATCAGTCTCCTCTTCACAAGGAGGCATTTCAGCAAACACCCATGCACGGAATAGCCCTGACAGGAGAGGGTGATTGTGCTCACATACCATTGTGATGGGCACTCAGGCAGACGACATGAAACCAAAACCTTCATAGACTGTCTTCTAGGCCAGACACATAAGAAAGTTGCTTGATTTGAAGATCATAGAATCATAGAATTGGCTCAGTTGGAAAGGACCTCTAAGAGCAAGTCCAAATGTCAACCTAACACCACCATGGCCATTAAACTATTTCCTGAAGTGCCATGTCTACGTGTTTTTTGAACACTTCCAGGGATGAACCCATTGATCTACCACCTCCCCGGGGAACCTGTTCCAATGCCTGACCACTCTTTCATTAACTAAATTTTTACTAATATCAAATCTAAACATCCCATGGTGCAACTTGAGGCCATTTCCTCTGAACCTATCACTAGTCACTTGTGAGAAGGAACCAACACCACTACAGCCCCACTACAACCTCCTTTCAGGTAGATCATAGAAAGCAGTAAGGTCTCTCCTCATCCTCCTCTTCTCCAGACTAAACAATCCCAGGTTGCCCAGGGAGGCTCCCTCCCTTAGAGGTATTCAAGGCCAGGTTGGACGAGGCCTTGAGTGACCTGTACTAGTGGGAGGTGTCCCT
>WBNM01032371.1:151-11360 GCA_013399055.1 Ramphastos sulfuratus | reverse complement strand
TTCCAACCTGGGTGATTCTATTCGGTGCTGTGCGTGGGCTCATTGTGACCTCATCATGGTTGATCAAGATGTGCAGGGTGGCTGCTAAGAGGCTGCTAGGCTCTGCTCAGTGATGCTCACTGACAGGACAAGGAGCAATGTTGCAAGTTGAGGCATAGGAAGTTTGATGGAAACGTGAGGAGGAATTGTTTTCTGTGTGAGGGTGACAGAACCCTGGCACAGGCTGCCCAGGGTGGGTTGTGGAGTCTCCCTCTTTGGAGATATTCAAAGTCTGCCTGGATGCTTTCCTGTGTGATCTGATATATGTGATCCTGCTCTGGCAGGGGGGTTGGACTGGATGAGTTTTCAAGGTCCCTTCCAACCCTAAGACTCTGTGTTTCTGTGAAAATACTGTTCACAGTGTGGCCTTGGATTTATGTGGGTGAATGCCATTCTCAGCACTGTAGCCACTGTTGGAGCATGGGTTTAAACACTAGGCTCATGGCAGCTGAGATACCTGTGATGATAGGAATGTCTCTGCTGAATATGGTAGAAAAATGCCCCCTGAATAAATACATGCTTGGGGTTGCTGCTAGCTTTAACCTCTTCTCCTTCAGTGTGCCAGCAGTAAAATAGCCACAGCAGCTTTTAATAAACTCCAGCATCTGTAATTTCTGTGGTTAATTTAAGGATAAGGTAGAGAAAGAGACAGGACTTCTGAATTCCTTCTTTATCTCAATATGCTGGGTATGAAAGCACTTTGTTTGAAAAAAAAAAATAAAATCTGGTTTTATTAGTGCATAGATTCAAACAACTGAAACTGAAACATTATTCTCCCTCTGAGAATATTATTCTCACTGTCCTTCTTTTCTTATTGTTGGGGAAAATGGGAAAAGAAAGTAGAGAAAATACACAGTCACGTTCCAGAAAGCACTTTGAGAAAGACCATTGCCTGTTGAGATTTAAGTATTTAATATTATGGTTGTGATTTTTAGCTCTATACCCTCTGTTTATCCATCTCTACCTCTTTGCAGAGGACTTGGTTTCTTCCCTGGAACAGGACAGGTGTTTCTGAGACTGGCATATATTTCTTCTCCACTTTAGATTGTACAATCTACTGTAGATTGTAGATGTTTGCCTTCTCTAATTAGGTATGGAAAGTGGAGACAGCATTATTATTTAAAAATAATAAATTAGGAAATGGTGAGAAAAAAGAATGATGAGCAAAAGAAGGACTGATGAGCAAAAGAAGGAGGACTGGTGAGCAAAAGGAGAAGTGGTGAGCAAAAGGAGGGAAAGTGGTGAGCAAAAGGAGGAGAAGTGGTGAGCAAAAGGAGGAGAAGTGGTGAGCAAAAAGGAGGGGAAGTGGTGAACAGAAGGAGGGGAAGTGGTGAGCAAAAAGGAGGGGAAGTGGTGAGCAAAAGGAGGGGAAGTGGTGAGCAAAAGAGTAAAATAATAGCAGAACCTCCAGCAAGGGTGGAGGTGCAAAAAAGAAAGCCAAGGGGAGGCTCTCCACAGCTGCCTGCAGGGAGGTTGGAGTGAGGAGGGGGCAGCCTCTGCCCCTTGGTGGCAAGGGACAGGAGCAGAGGCAATGGTTCCAAGCTGCCCCAGGGGTGGTTCAGGCTGGATGCTAGGAAATATTTCTTGCCAGAGAGGGTTCTCAGCCTTGGAATGGTCTGCCCAGGGCAGTGCTGCAGTCACCATCCCTGAAGGTGTTTGAGCAGCCTGTGGAGCTGATGCTTAGGGACATGGTTTAGTGCTGCCCCTGCAGTGCTGGGTCGAGGGCTGGACTGGATGAGCTTGGAGGTCTCTGCCAACCAGATGCTTTCTGTGATTCTGTGATTAAACTCTCAGAGTGTCTTTAATTCTATGTAGTTGTGCAGAGGTATTTAAAGGTTTTGTGTTATGGAGTCAGGTATTTATGCAACTAATTTTCTCCAGGAACTCCTTTTCTATACAGGAAGCCAATATGTGAGTTTTGGTTGGGTTTTTTGTTTTTTGATTTTGTTTTTCTTTTTTTTTGCTGCAGTGTATAATTTGATGTTTAAAATTTGATGAAGTAAAAGAAGGGCATTTTCAGGTTATCCCTATAAAATGTATGTTTTGATGCCCCTAATGAATGGTTCTGTCTCAATGCAGAAATAGAACTCGGAAATAGGACTCAGAAATTCTGAATTTCCTAACCTTTCATTATTTCTAATGAAGGAAACTTTAGTTGTGCTTACAGTTCATGCCTTTACCTTTCTTGATTCTTTGAAGGTGGCATGGAGAGGAAAGAGGGAATATAAGCATCCTATCTCTTCCTAAACATGACAAAGGAAAGATTAACCTAAAATGATATTTTTTACAATCATGACAATCTGCAATAACAGCAAATAAAAGTCCTACCTCTGGCTGAAAATGTCAGAGACAGATTATCCTAAAATAACACTTGGCTGATAGTTTACAATTGCCATTGGATAATTAAATGAAGGAAAAGGAAACAGCACAGTTTGAGCTACAGGCACCCTTCCTCTTAGCCTATTTGCTGGCTAGAGCTGGAGACAAAAGAGCAAGTTCCAGGTCCTCTATTTCACACCTAGCTGTGTGGTTGTGTGACTGAGATGTCTTCTAGGGGAGGCTGTGATGGGTTGGGCTTTCTTCCTCTCTCAGTAAAGCTCTGCTCTGCTCACCCAAGGGGATGTGGCTTTTCAGCATGAAGCTGCCCTGTGCCTTCCTGACTTGTTATGCTAGTAGGGGTTCTTAGGGACCATATCTCAGCACTGGAAATAATATAAAATCATAGAATGGTAAGGTTGGAAATGACCTCAAAGATCATCCAGTTCCAACCCCCTGCCATAGGCAGGGACACCTCTCACTAGAACAGGTCACTCTAGGTCTCATCCAACCTGACCTTGAACACCTCCAGGGAGGTTGTGGAGCACAGAAGCACAGAATGTGATCAAAGATCACATTCTTCTGTGCTCCCCAACCTCCCTGGGTAACCTGTGCCAGTGTCTCACCACCCTCACTGCAAAGAACTTCCTCCTAAAATCCAATTTAAATCTCCCCTCTTCCAGTTTAAACCCAAATACTGTCCTGGCTTATCCTAAGAATAGTGAAGAGGAGCAGATTTAGACTGGATGTTAGGAACAAATTCTTTACTATGAGGATGGTGGAACACTGGAACAAGTTAGCTCTCCTATGAGGACAGGCTGAGAGAGTTGGGGCTCTTCAGCCTGGAGAAGAGAAGGCTTCCAGGAGACCTTAGAGTAGCCTTCCAGGATCTGAAGGGGGCCTACAGGAAGGCTGGGGAGGGACTATTGACAAAGTCTTGCAATGACAGGACAAGGGGCAATGGGTTTGAAGTGGCAGATGGGAGATTGAAACTGGATGTTAGGAGGAAGTTGTTTGCAGTGAGGGTGGTGAGACACTGGCACAGGTTGCCCAGGGAGGTTGTGGCTGCTCCCTCCCTGGAGGTGTTCAAGGTCAGGTTGGAGGAGGCCTTGAGTGAGCTGTACTAGTGGGAGGTGTCCCTGCCTATGGCAGGGGGTTGGAACTAGATGATCCTTGAGATCCCTTCCAACCTTACCATTCTATGATTCTATGATTCTAAGTTGGTGGTGATTGGGGCCCCATCCCTGGAGATATTCAAAGTGAGGCTCAACCTGATGTAGTTGAGGATGTCCCTGCTGAGTGCAGAGGGGGTTGGACTGGATGAGCTTTGGAGGTCCCTTCCAACCCAGACCATTCTATGATTAAGTAGATCTGGCACTGCTTTTAAGAATACCTGCATCATTTCAGGTTCAATGGCCTTGAGAAATAACTCACCCAAAATATCTCTTTAGCATTTTGATAACAAGATGCTTGACTACTACTCTCATGATTGTGCAGAATGGCAGCTTCTTTTTATTACCTGCTAGGAATGAAGCAGCCTGTTGCAGTCTTTGCCTCCACGCAGTAACCAGAGAACCACATCCACTGCAGGACTGCTTTTTCTTTCAGTGGTCATCTCATGCTGGATGAAACATCTGCTTCCAAATACTCCTACTGCTGGTTCCACCTTATTCCAAGTAGGGATGAGATGTAATCTGCAATTAAAAATTGAGCCTAAGCCTACAGTGAACCAGAAAGCATGGGAATTGCAACCTGGAGGTGTTACAAAATCACAAGAGTTGGAAGGGACCAGTCCAACCCATCTGCCTACAGTAGGTCACACAGGGACACATCCAGGTGGGTTTTGAATGTCTCCAGAGAAGTAGACTCCACAATTTCTCTTTCTGGACTGTTCCAGGACTCTGTCACTCTCACAGAGAAAGCTTTTCCTTATGTACATGTGGAACCTCCTCTGCTCCAGCTTGCACCCATTACCCTTTGTCCTGTCATTGGACATCACTGAGCAGAGCCTGACTCCGTCCTCCTGACACCCTTCACATCTTTATAACCATGAATGAGGTCACCTTTCAGTCTCCTCTTCTCTCCCTCAACCTCTCCTCAGCAGGGAGATGTTCCACTGCCTTCATCATCTTTGTGGCTCTGCACTGGACCCTTTCAAACAGTTTCCTGAGGTCCACCTTGAACTGAGAGGCCTAGAACTGGACACCGTATTCTAGATGTGGCCTCAGCAGGGCAGAGTAGAGGGGGAGAATAACTTCTCTCAACCTACTAACCAGAGCATCCTCAGTCCTCTCTTAGAGGTAGAGCCTTACCTCACTACAAATTGCTTTAAATTTTTTATCATTGCTATTGAGTTGTACCTGAGAGGACAGGGCAGGTCTTTGCTAAAGGATGCTAATTTTCTCGAAGCCCCTGTTTGAGTATAAATATTGCAATAATAAAATATTCCCTATCATTGAGAAATGATGGTTAATTAATATTTTCCTCATTTTAATCACTTGCCTCACCACCCCCCACCCCCCACCCCTTGCTTTCCTTTGTTGTGCTGCTCATTAACTTCCTGCCCATATGGTAGCAGGGACGCTTGGGAAGTACAAGTTAATAGCGTTGGGCTAAGCCTTGGTGTTTGCAGGCTGCTGTCGTGTTTGCAGTTCCACCCTGGGAAAAGAGAGGGATGGTGGAGTGAGCCACTGCTCAGGGCATGTTCTCTGCAGACAGGTTTTACAGCTAGTTTAAGTCTTTTGGCAAGAGAGTCACTGAAAAGAATAAGTAAGGAACAAGCAGCTACAGCAGCAGTAAATTTTCAGAGGAGCCAGCTTAGGAGATCTCTCTTGAGTCAAGCAGCACAGCAGTGCTGTCAACTGAGTACCAGTTTTGGAGGACCTGTGTGGTCTGAACAGAAATATAACTCTGAAACCTGGATCTAATGAGTTCAGTGGAACTGAAAAGCAGTGATTTAAGTAGAAATCACATTCGTGTCCTTGTCTGAACACCAAAGAGAACAGCGAAACAGACGCTACAGGGGATGAGAAAGCGCAGCGCAGTCGCTCAAGGGATGGCTGACCTATTTCAGGGTAAAAATGGAATAGTCTGGCTAAAGGAAGGGTTCTTGTGTCTGAGTGGTGTATTCCTTCTGTTTGGAAAGGTGGCCAGGTAGCAAGGAGAGCTCAATGACACTGCTGATCACAGGTGATAGAGGAACAAATTCAAGGGCATACCAGGTGATGGGAATAAGGGACGGTACCATCACTGCTGTGCATTGTTGCTGGCTGAGCTTTGGGAGCAGCAGGACAGCAGCAAAGACACAGAAAAGAGGGTGACTTTTATTTTTGTGTGTTTGGTTTATATTTTTCCTTGCAATAAATTGATGAACTGCTCAGAAGGATTTCATTCACCGAAGCATTGCACCAGTAACAAAATTTGTGCTGGTAAATCAGACAGAGCTTAGATCTGGCAAAAATACTTGGATCTTTTGCAGCTTTTGCTACTGAGCATCATTAAGACACCTCTGACAAATTATCCAAACACCCTGAAAGGACACAGATGTGTCACATTGTTTTCACAGAGCCACAGAATGTTGGGGGTTGGAAGGGACCCCCTGAAAGATCATCTACTCGAAATCCCTTGCCTGGGCAGGATCACCTAGAGCAAGTCACACAGGAATGCAACCAGGCAGGTATTGAATGTCTGCAGAGAAGGAGATCTCCACAAGCCCTCTGGGCAGCCCATTTCTGTGTCCTGTCACCCTTACAGTGAAAAAGTTTTTCCTTATATTCACCTGGAAGCTTCTGTGCTCCAGCTTGCACCCATTGCCCCTTGTCCTCTCTGAGAAGAGAGTTTTGGAAGAAGCCAAAATGCTGAACTATTACAAGCAAAAATCATGCAGGAAAATCTGTTGGGAGAGCACACAAGATGGTGGCTGTTGTAAAACAACTCAAAGTTATCTTTTTTAATTAAAGAAAAAAAAAAGTTACTTTCTTTTGTCATTTATGGAAGGTTAGGGCACTCTGTGATCTTTCTACTTTGAATGCAGAAGCTCATAGTTGCATTATGGAGCATAGGAATGTTTTATAGAGGTCAGCAGATAAGAATAAAAGCAGCACATTAATTTTCTTAGGAAAGTTAATCATTTATTTGGGTAAAAAAATGACTTTTCCCTCAATTTTCAAAGGGGATAATACCTATGG
This sequence comes from Ramphastos sulfuratus, assembly GCA_013399055.1. Lineage (NCBI taxonomy): Eukaryota > Metazoa > Chordata > Aves > Piciformes > Ramphastidae > Ramphastos > Ramphastos sulfuratus. The sequence continues at coordinate 4,818 of WBNM01032371.1, read as the reverse complement.
CTTAGGGTATCAATCTATATCTTGTGGAGGTTTGTTGGTTTGTTTTGTTAGTTTTGGGTTTGGTTTTTGGTGGGTTTTTTTTGGGCAGGTATAAACTGAAATACATTTTGTTAGTATATTGAATTTTATTGTGGTGTATTTACATCAGATAACTGCTTAAATGTCTGACTGGAATATTTATAGCCCTGCCTTTTTCAAGCTAACAGGTATTTAAAAGAGTTTCATATGCTATTATTTCCTGGCAAGCCAAATGTAAGTCTGATAATCCTCCCTGATCTGGGCTAGGGTGATTTGCACAAGAACACCAGTTGATCTTTTATCTTCTCCTTTTCTCATAGGAAGTTATGAAGGAGGTCAATGCAAATATGACAGCAGCATCAAAATGCTGTAGGAATCTCTTGTGCTTGCTTAGGGAGATTTGAAGATTTAATATGTCTAGCTATAACATTTCCCATTCCCTCCCCCCGAGTCTTTTTGAGATAAAACAACATAAACTGGAAGAGTTTAACTTAGTTTGTACATGCCTGTCCCTTCACAGGATGTTAGGGGTTGGAAGGGACCTCTGGAGATCTTCCAGCCCAAGCCTCCTGCCAAAGCAGGACCAGAGAATCCAGCACAGGTCACACAGGAACACATCCAGGCAGGGCTGGAAAGGCTCCAGAGAAGGAGACTCCACAACCTCTCTGGGCAGTCTGTGCCAGGGCTCTGGGACCCTTACAGCAAAGAAGCTCTTGCTCATGTTGCTGTGCTGCAGTTTCCATTCCTTGCCCTTAGTCCTATGCCAGGGCACAAGTGAGCAGAGGCTGTCCCTGTCCCTTCCTTCCTCACCCCCAGCCCTCAGCTATTGATAGACATTGCTCAGATCCCCTCTCAGCCTTCTCCTCTGCAGACTAAGCAGCCCCAGGGCTCTCAGCCTTTCCTCAGCAGGCAGTGCTGCAGTCCCTTCAGCATCCTTGCAGCCCTCTGTTGGACTCTCTCCAGCAGATCCCTGTCCCTCCTGAATGGGGGAGCCCAGAACTGGATGCAATATTCCAGATGAGGTCTCACCAGGGCAGAGTAGACAGGGAGGAGAACCTCCATTGATCTGCTGCACACACTCTTCTGAATGCCCCCCAGGATCCCATTGGCCTCCCTGCCCACAAGGGCACATTCCTGTCCCACAGAGAGCTTTGTGTCCCTTGTGGTGTGTTTCAGCTTGAGTAGTTTTGGGCTGCTGCTGGTGGTGGTGGTGAGTAGTGATATTGCTTTAGTTAAAAAAAGCTGATGTAAAGGACTTGAACTGTTAATAATGAATATCAGATTATTTTTTTTTTCTAGGCAAACAGGTTCTCATCCAGTTCATTCAAATGATCACTTCCACCATGAAGAGCAATTTAATTTTGTCTTCTCGTGGCACAATATCTAAGACTATATTTGAGTTGACATTTTTTTAACAGTGCTATGCTTACGTAGTTTCAAGAAGAAATATTCTGTTACAGAAGAGTTTGTATTTTACTTCTTTAGTTTTACTGCTTTAGTTTTAGAGCCATACCTGTGTCTTCTTTAGCTGTGTGAGCCATCCCTGTGTCTTCTTTAGCTATGTGAGCCATGCCATGAAGTTCTTGAGCTATGTGAGCCATACCTGTGTCTTCTTTAGCTGTGTGAGCCATCCCTGTGTCTTCTTTAGCTATGTGAGCCATGCCATGAAGTTCTTGAGCTATGTGAGCCATACCTGTGTCTTCTTTAGCTGTGTGAGCCATCCCTGTGTCTTCTTTAGCTATGTGAGCCATGCCATGAAGTTCTTGAGCTATGTGAGCCATACCTGTGTCTTCTTTAGCTGTGTGAGCCATCCCTGTGTCTTCTTTAGCTATGTGAGCCATGCCATGAAGTTCTTGAGCTATGTGAGCCATACCTGTGTCTTCTTTAGCTGTGTGAGCCATCCCTGTGTCTTCTTTAGCTATGTGAGCCATGCCATGAAGTTCTTGAGCTATGTGAGCCATACCTGTGTCTTCTTTAGCTGTGTGAGCCATCCCTGTGTCTTCTTTAGCTATGTGAGCCATGCCATGAAGTTCTTGAGCTATGTGAGCCATACCTGTGTCTTCTTTAGCTGTGTGAGCCATCCCTGTGTCTTCTTTAGCTATGTGAGCCATGCCATGAAGTTCTTGAGCTATGTGAGCCATACCTGTGTCTTCTTTAGCTGTGTGAGCCATCCCTGTGTCTTCTTTAGCTATGTGAGCCATGCCATGAAGTTCTTGAGCTATGTGAGCCATACCTGTGTCTTCTTTAGCTGTGTGAGCCATCCCTGTGTCTTCTTTAGCTATGTGAGCCATGCCATGAAGTTCTTGAGCTATGTGAGCCATACCTGTGTCTTCTTTAGCTGTGTGAGCCATCCCTGTGTCTTCTTTAGCTATGTGAGCCATGCCATGAAGTTCTTGAGCTATGTGAGCCATACCTGTGTCTTCTTTAGCTGTGTGAGCCATCCCTGTGTCTTCTTTAGCTATGTGAGCCATGCCATGAAGTTCTTGAGCTATGTGAGCCATACCTGTGTCTTCTTTAGCTGTGTGAGCCATCCCTGTGTCTTCTTTAGCTATGTGAGCCATGCCATGAAGTTCTTGAGCTATGTGAGCCATACCTGTGTCTTCTTTAGCTGTGTGAGCCATCCCTGTGTCTTCTTTAGCTATGTGAGCCATGCCATGAAGTTCTTGAGCTATGTGAGCCATACCTGTGTCTTCTTTAGCTGTGTGAGCCATCCCTGTGTCTTCTTTAGCTATGTGAGCCATGCCATGAAGTTCTTGAGCTATGTGAGCCATACCTGTGTCTTCTTTAGCTGTGTGAGCCATCCCTGTGTCTTCTTTAGCTATGTGAGCCATGCCATGAAGTTCTTGAGCTATGTGAGCCATACCTGTGACTTCTTTAGCTATGTAAGCCATAGAATCATAGAATGGTAAGGTTGGAAGGGACCTCAAGGATCATCTAGTTCCAACCCCCTGCCATAGGAGGGACAGCTCCCAGTAGTACAGGTTACTCAAGGCCTCATCCAAACTGGCCTTGAACACCTCCAGGTAGGGAGCAGCCACAACCTCCCTGGGCAACCTGTGCCAGTGTCTCACCATCCTCATTGCAAAGAACTTCCTCCTAACATCCACTTTCAACCTCCCCTCTGCCACTTCAAACCCATTGCCCCTTGTCCTGTCATTGCAAGACCTTGTAAATAGTCCCTCCCCAGCCTTCCTGTAGGCCCCCTTCAGATACTGGAAGGCTACTCTAAGGTCTCCTTATACCTGTGACTAGTTTTAGAGACATACATGTGACTTCTTTAGATGTATGAGCCATAACTGTGACTTTTTAAGGAAAATTCCATTTTGAGACAAATTCCCCAGTAAGCAGATAGGGAATATTCCCTCTCAGGTGTTCCACTGAAAGAACAGTCCTGGCATGTGTGAAAGCCTCCAAGGAATGCCACAAATGATGTGAATAATCTGCTTGGTCTCATTGTTTCCCCTTCCCAGCTGAAGGGGCTTGCTCACGATGTGTCACTGTATAGCATCACTCCAAGAGAAGCTGGAGCAGGCTGCCCAGAGAGGTTATGGAGTGTCCTCCTCTGGAGACATTCAGAACCTGCCTGTATGCATTCCTGTGTGATCATACAGGTGATCCTGCCCTGGCAAGGGGTTGGATCGGATGAGCTTTTGTGGTCCCTTCCAACCCCTCATGTTCTGTGATTCTGTGACTTTCAGAATACAGATGCTGTTTGAAATGGGGTCTGAGGGATTTAGACCCATACAGGGATTTGACACAGTGCTATAGTCATAGAATCATAGAATAGTAAGGTTGGAAGGGACCTCAAGGATCATCTAGTTCCAACCCCCTGCCATAGCCAGGGACACCTCCCACTAGTACAGGTCACTCAAGGCCTCCTCCAACCTGGCCTTGAACCCCTCCAGGGAGGGAGCAGCCACAACCTCCCTGGGCAACCTGTGCCAGTGTCTCACCACCCTCAGTGTAAAGAACTGCTGATCTGCTGATCCTTTCTCTGAGGTAGCTCACATGCTCTGATAGGGCATTGCCACCTGCTTCCATGTGTTCCTTGTGTTATTTATCATAGAATCACAGAATGGTCTGATTTGGAAGGGAACTCCAAAGGTCAACCAGTCCAACCCCTCTACAGTGTGATGGTTTGGGAGATACCTGCCCCCCAACTTGATGAAAAAATCACTCAGACTAGACTCAGCCAGCTGGAAGTTAAGGACTGAAGCTCTGTTTACAGCTTAGCACAATATACAAGCAGAGATATACACAACAGAAATGAATAGTTACAGACATAGACAAGTTGAAGGTAATACAGAAACACAATCCCCCTCCCAGAAATCAGAGTCCCCAGGAGGGGCTCCCAACCACTCTTCCAGCTTCTTCCCACCCCTCTGCCTTACCCCAGGGTCTGCCTTACATGCAAGGTGAGTTTGAAGGATGGGCAAGGGGGTTAAGCAGCAGAGTGATGAGTTAAGTTACACAGCAGAAAGCCAGAAGACACAGCAGCTCCCAGAGAGAGACTCTCTGTATTATCTATGTTTGTGTCCTTGTTTTTATGCATCTTAGCAAGCCTAAGAGTGAAGCAGACATCACTACTGTTTGCTTGTCACAGTCTATCATCTAATTTTTTTTTTTTTTTTATTAAAATATTCCAATTA
>WBNM01032362.1:0-12460 GCA_013399055.1 Ramphastos sulfuratus | reverse complement strand
CCAGAAGGCTGTGCTGTCATTCAATGAGAGCTTGACAGGCTGGAGAGCTAGGCAGAGTGAAAGCTTGTGAAGTTGAATATTAGCAAGTGTGGAGTAATGACCCCATGCACCAGTACAGGTTAAAGGTTCACCTGCTGGAAGGGAGCTCTGCGTAGAATGTGAGAGTCCTCGTGGACAACAAGGTAACCATGAGCCAGCAGTGTGTTCTTGTGGCCAAGAAGACCAGTGGTATCTTGGGGTTATGAAGAGAAGTGTGATCAGCAGGTCAAGGGATGTTCTCCTCCACATCTAATAAATGTGTGCCTGTGTTAAGAGGGAGATTGGACTAGATGATTCCCAGACATCCCTTCCAATGCTGTCGTTCTATGATTCTGTCATTCTGTGATGTGCATTTTCTTTGTTTTAGAAATGTTTGTCCTGAACATTAACATTGTTTGATTTAGTAACCCATCCCTTTTACCATGAAAAGTGAGAGTGTGGAGATAACAAGAAAGCAGATAAGCAAAGTGAATCGGGGTGAAGCTATATCACAGGATCACAGGATGTTAGGGGTTGGAAGAGATCTCTGGAGATCTTCAAGTCCAACCCCTCTGACAGAGCAGGATCATATAATCTAGTGCAGGTCACACAGGAATGCATCCAGAAGGGTCTTAAAAGTTTCCAGAGGAGACTCCACATCCTCCCTGGGGTGCCTGTTCCAATGCTCTGTGACCCTCACAATAAAGATACACTTCATCAAGTTACCTCTTGATGAGGTGAAACTTCCTAGCTGTAGCTGACATCCATTGCACCTTGTCCTATCACAAGGTGCAAGTGAGAAGAGGCTGTCCCTTCCTTGACACTCACCTGTCATATTTATATGCATTTATTAGATGCCCTCTCAGTCTTCTCTCTAGACTAAAAAGTCCCAGGTCTCTCAGCCTTTCCTCATAAGGCAGTGCTCCAGCCCCTTAATCATCCTCATAGTCCTCTGTTGGACTCTCAAGTAGATCCTTGTCTCTCTTGAGCTGGGGAGCCCAGAACTGGATGCAGTATTCCAGGTGGGACCTCACCAGGGCAGAGTAGAGGGGGAGAAGACCCTCCCCTGATCTTCTGGACACACTTCTTGATGCACCCCAGGATCCCATTGGCCTTCTCGGCCACAAGGGTACATTGCTGTCTCATGGATAACTCGCTGTCCACCAGGACTCCCAGGTCCTTCTCCACAGGGCTGCTTTCCAGCAGATCACCTCCTAGCCTGTACTGTTGCAGTTTACTATTCTTTCCCAGGACTGTGCACTTACCCTTGTTGAACCTCGTTAGGTTCCTCTGTGCCCAGCTCTCCATTCTCTCCAAGTCTTGCAGAATGGCTGCACAGCCTCCAGCTGTATCAGCCAAGCCTCCCAGTTTGGTATTATCNGCGAGAGCTTCTGGACAGAGCCACATACAGATCAATATGATCCAAGCAATGCCAATTTATTGAATATGAACATGCATTTATATACCCTTCTAACAGACTGTTCAGGCCAGCCCATTACAAAGCAATTGGTCCAAATCATTGAGGGACAAGCTGTTGCCCCAAGCAGCTGACCCAAATTGCCAAGATGCAAACTATTGTGGCATTGTATAATTGGTGTGGGTCATTAAGGTGTGAGCTGTGAGGGGAATAAATGATTGGTGCATCATTATCTGTTCAAAACACCCCTTGTTTTGGTTTGAATCTTCTGTTGTTCACTTCTTCTACAGGCTGCTGTAGCTGGTGTCCTTGCCCTTCAGATAACCTTTTCATGTAGACTGTGAAACTTACAATTAGCAGTTAGCACAGCTTGGGTTGCTCACATGTCCAGTTAATACAGAGTGTTTCCCTACATTCAGGCACCTTTCCTGTTTGCCATGATTTTCCTTCATCTATGGTCTGGAGTTCACAGGAGCTAGTCTGAGGAGTAAAGACTAAAGCAAGGAAGACTAAAGCAAGCAACTCTGCCTTCCCTGTACTCTCAGTTATCAGTGCTGTCCTCAGCAGTGGGCTCATTCAGCAGTGTACGTCATTCAGCAGTGGGCCCACACTTTCCCTATTCTTTCTTCTACTACTGATATATTTGAAGAAGCCCTTCTTGTTCTCTTTTGCTTCATTTGCCAGTTTTAGTTCCAAGAGGGCTTTGACCTTCCTTGTTACCTTCCGAAATGCTCTGACAACTTGTCTTCTAAGTGACAAGTCCCTTCTTCCGTGAACTGTTAGTCTCTTTCTTGTTGGGACGTCATCATCGGTGAGAGCTGCTGGACAGAGCCACACACAGATCAATATGATCCAAGGAATGCCAATTTATTGAATATGAGTATACCCTTATATACTTTTTAACAGACTATGAGGATTAGTTCATTGTTAGGCAGTTGGTCCAAATTGTTAAAGGACAAGCTGTTGACATTATACAATTGGTGTAAATCGTTAAGGGGCGAGCTGTGAGGCCACTAAGCAATTGGCCCATCGTTATCTGTTCAAATGCTTCTTGAAAGTCCTTGTTTTGATTTGATCTTCTGCTGTTGACCATTGCTGTTCATTTCTCAGGAGGCAGTTTGCAGGTGGTGTCCTTGCCCTTTGGATAAACTTTCATGTAGACTGTGAAAGTTTTCAGCTTACAATTAGCAGTTAGCACAGATTGGATTGCTCACACGTCCAGTTAATACAAAGTGTTTCTTTACACTTTATTCCATGAGATTTCCTTCAGAAGCTCCTTGCTTATCCATGCAGGTCCCCTAACACATCTAACCAATTTTTTAACGATGAGACCACACCTATCTTGGGCTTGGAGGAAGTGGCATTTAAAAATTAACCGACTATCTTGGGCTCCTTAACTCTCCAGAGCTTTAGCCTATGGGATTCCTGCAAGTAGATCTTTGAAGAGTACAAGGTTAGCCCTGCAGAAATCCAAGGCTGTAACCCTACTTATTGTTATGCTTTACTTTGTATAATACTAAATTCCACCATGTCATTATCACTGTCACCAAGGCTGTTCCCAACCTTGATGTCCCCAACCAGTCATTCTTTATTAGTTAACACAAGGTCCAGCAGTGCATCTCTCCTTGTTGGTTCCTCCACTACCCATGTCAAGAAGTTATCATCAATACGCTGCAAGAGCCTTTTGGACTGAATGTGGCTGGCTGTGTGGGCTTTCCAACAAATATCAGGGTGATTGAGGTCACCCACGAATACTAAGGAGTGTGTTCTAGAGGCTACTTCTGGTTGACTGTAGAACGCCTCATCAGCATCTTCTGCTTGATTTGATGTTGTATGGTAGACACCCGCAACAGTCTCATCTCCCTTTTCATTCCCCTAAATTCTTACCCACAAGCTTCCAACCTGTTCTACTTCCATCTCTGGATAAAGCTCAACACATTTCAGTTGCTCTTGCACATAGAGAGCAACACCACTGCCTTGCCTTGTTGGTCTGTCTTTTCTAAGTAGTACATAGCCATCCATGACATCATTTCAGTCATGGGAACTGTCCCATCATGTTTCAGTGATTGCAATTATATCATAGTCATGCAACCTAACTCAGATCTCCAACTCCTCATGCTTATTCCCCTCTCTCTGTGCATTGGTATATAAGCATTTCATAGAGGGATTTAAGTCATTAGTTTTCATTCTTGCTGCCTGTCCATTCCCGGTCACTTCTGTGGTAACTAACCTATTAGTGAGCCTTGTGTTTTTATTGCTGCTTATCCCACCTCCAGTGGGATAGCAGATTGAAAGCCATCCTTAGGCTTTTCTCTAGTGAACGTGGTTTTATCTCCTTCTCATTTGTGCCAAGTTTAAAGCCCTTTCAACAAGACCCACCAACTCCTGTGCAAGGATCCTTTTCACCCTTTGCGAAAGGTTTATTCAGTCTGCTGCCACCAGGCCTGGTGCCATATAAACCTCCTCATGACCAATAACCCAAATTTCCAATGGTGGCACCAGTCTCTGAGCCATGTGTTAATCAGATGTGTTTTCCACCCTCTTTCAGTGTTTTTCTCTACCACTAGAGGGGTTGATGAAAACACCACCTGTGCATCCAAGCCTTCAACTAGTTACCCCAATGCCTCAAAGTCCTTCTTAATTGATTTTGGACTTTTCTCTGCAACCTCATGAATTCCAACCTGGATAACTAATGAAGAGATATAATCCAACGGCTTCACCAGAGCAGAGACCTTCCTTTTTACATCTCTAATCCAAGCTCCAGGGAAGCAGCAGACTTCCCTGTGGGATGGGTCTGGTCTGCAAATAGGCCCCTCTGTTCCCCTCAGGAGTGAGTCACCTACTATATTTACCCTTCTTTTCGTCCTCATTGAAAAAGTCCTAAGGTGTGGGAGTGAGTGACAACCACTGGGTGACTCATTGGATGGATCCTTGTCTACATCTTAATTCTCTCTACCTCCAGAGCCTCGTACCTATTAAGTAAATTTGTCTGAGGTGGGAGGTGTAGGAAGGGAAGGGAAATGCCTGCAACCCCATGCAGGAGCATGCTTCTGCCTTCCCTCATATTTTTTGTTATTGCTAGCCTGGTGGCAGGAAGGCAAGGGACTCTCTTGTTCTTCATGTGTCCTGTGATGTATCTACCTCAGGGATGGTTCAGGGGCCTCTTGTTCTGAATGCTATGTGGCAGGTGCTTCCATTTCCGCTGCAGGCAGGGCAGAGCTTGGCTCCACCAGTCTACTTCCATTTCAGCCTCCCTAATGCTCCTAAGCCTTTCAGCTTCACCTTGGAGCTATGCTGCTTGGCTGAGCAGATCATCTACTTGGTCACACCACATGCATCCCCCTGCTACCAGGGAGAGGCTATAGCATTCCCTGCAGCCTGTGACCTGCACCATCATGTCCTTCTGTGAGAGCTCTGTGTAGTTTCACACCTCCATTTTTGATCTTGCAGTACTTTAAAGGAAATAGCAAATCTGAGGTATATACAGTCAGTCTTCATAGACCTGGACACTGGGAGATGTTCAGCAAACTTAAGGACCGGAGAGATATTTCCTGCTGCTCTTCAAAGGATAAGTTCAAGGGTTCATGCCACTGGGCAGTGAATATTTAATTTCTGAAACAGTAAAATTTCTCTCTGACAGGCATGAATGACTCTGCCTCCTACAAGGAACAAACTTTGAAATGTCGTAACCTAGAGGAGTGATGAGTGCAAAGAAGTGACAATATTTGTACTTAAAGGAATGTGGCCACTTCACAACAGCTCTTGCTTGTCAGACTGTCAGCACTGTACTGGTTAGAATCTGCAGGCAGCAGTGGAGCATTACAGACTTTCAGGTGCTCCAGGTGCCTGCAGAGGGTCTTCTGTGTGTCTCCTGTTGCTGAAGTGCATAGTTTGTCTTTTGTATTCACAGGTTGCTCTTTCCCTCCTGACAGTGCCTCTTTGTCTCTCCCAGAACAACAATGTGATAAATCAGGTATTCTGTGTTGTCCTTGCTGAAGCAGCTACCCAGTCTTCTTCTCTTTCCTTGGCCTCACGTTTGTCTTCTCTCCTGGGGAGCTGTAGATGAAACAAAGGAACTTGTGATTGTGGCCACTAAAGCCACTGTCACAGCTGTTGACTAGCACAGTGCTTGGCTTGCAGGCAGCTTGCAGTGGTCAGTGTCACACCATCTGTGTAGTGTGTCTGCCTGAATGTTGAAGTGAGATTTGCCTTTTTGGTGGTTGTGACTGTCATTGGTGCTGGCTATTCAGTAGAGTCATAACATGAGGTAGTAGAGATTCTCCTGGTGTGATCACAAGCTGGGGCACAGCAGTTTTTAGTTGTTTCAGTGGCCCACATCGAACTGCTAGAAAAAAGCAACACTGTGAGTGGAAGTCAGCGCTGTTACAAACGTATGAAGCCATCCTTGTCTGAAAGCTCTGACTATAAAATGAAAGCTATTAGGCAGCTGCAATTGCATACCTGCTTAGATGGTGTGCTGAAAATGAAGTACATCATCTTTGTGCATTCCAAAGAAAGCAGACAAGCCCTGAATCTTTTTCCATGTTGGGTTGGCTTGTGTTGATATAATTCAAATAAATAAACATGCAGAAGTAAGATATGTTTACTTGTTGCAGCTACTTTTGACAGTTGCTGTAGAGAGGTGCTGAGCTGTTTAGTATGATCTATGAGCTGGTGGTGAGGTCTAAAGATATTATTTAATTACCACAATATCTGGGGAAAAAAACACCTAGAAATAGCTACTAATCCCAGATTAATTATGCAAAATAAAAGCCGTGTAGTCTTCCTGGTTCTATTCCAAGTTACGGCCTAACTATGGAATGGCAAGATTTGTATATTGCCATAAAATGCCATAGACCGAAGTTATGACTGTGTTTGAATATGGAGACAGAGGTGTTAGGCACACTGAATTGCCATTACAGTACTCAGGGATGCTACTGGGCCAGGAGGCTGAAAATTCCCTTAACAATAATTCAGAACACCTGTCAGCACATGGCTGGAGAATACAGGACATTTATCTCATCGATTATTTCTGCACTAATAGTACAATTCTTTTTCCTGTGAGGAAAACAATAATTTAAATAATAAGAATTAAACCAAACTGCCACTCTGAACACTGGTAGAGGCAATGTTGAGATGAGAGTAACAGCTGGGAGCAAACTCCTTTCTTCTGTTAATTTTCCTTGTTTCATTTCACTGTTGTCCTGGTTTATTTAACACAGTTGGTCTAACAAGGCTGACTACCATAATGGAGAGCAAAAGAATCATACAAAAAGCCCTGAGGGTCGAGATAAAGAGAGTTTATTGGGAATATGCAATGTGCAATTAGCTCGCGCCTATTTTGCAGAAAAGCACAGCGAAAGCAGTAGTAGTAGCAGAAGCCACCCATAAAATGACCCTCCCCACACCTCCCAAGCCTTTAGCCAACACAGTGGAAAATACCCACATCCCAAAACCAGAAAGCAGAAACAGCAACTGGACACAGGAAGCCTCTCATGTTGCAATTCAGACTACAAGTCCCATGAGTCTTTGCTCCAGTCAGCACATAGATCCTAAAGCTGACATGATGTCAGCATGGTGTTGAATACACAGCAGCAGATTCAGTGGAACCTGTGAGCTTTCTTTTCTGAAAACTAAAATTTGATAAAGAGAAACCAGATTTACTGAGTTTTACTATTGTGAGATAGAATCACTTTTCATCTTACATCTGGCTGCTGCTTACTTATTTGGTATACATAAGGCCACAATTTTAATATTTTAATCCTCTCCCAAACTGTGTGAGATAATGTGAGTATGCACATGTATGTTAAAGCTGCCTTTTCAGATGGTGTACATAATGAGAGCATGGCAAGCACATTGTCATCATTACCAAATTACAAATGAATAAAAATAACAGAATATATAATGATCTATTTTACATGTGTACAAGGTGTACATGCAGATTGTACTGGTGAAGCTTAGCAGCCTAAGCATTAAAGCTTTTTTTCTACAGTGTCTTGACACAGAGCTTTCTGTAAGCTCTGTTGTGAGCTGTATGCTGACACCTTGTTATTTGATTTGCAAAATATAAAGACACTACATATCTTTCCCATACATCTTCTTGAGGGAGCAAGTATAGCAAATAGAATCTTGCAGTAATGAATGGCTCCCTTGGAGGGATGGAGAGAAGTACGGCCATTAAAAACTCATGGTATCTGGTTAATAGTCAACATTAGCCCAACATTAGCACAAATTCTCACAATCCTTACAATAACTTGTTCATTGAATTGCTGAGAGCAGCTAGTTTGGAACTGGCCTGGCCAGAAGTGGAGAAGTAGATGTCAGTGTATAGGTGGTTTCCTAAGGGCAATGGCAACCACATCCACACCGTTAAAAGAAGTCCGCAGGGAGCACAGGACCAGGTTACTGTTCACTAAGCAGGCCAGTGGGGCACGAGATATCAGCTAGGGTATGGTAGGATGTGGTGGAGCAGTTGCTACAGAAGTACACACAAGGAAGAAGATGAAGCCCTGACCAGGGAGTGATGACATCCACCTGGCAGGAGGCCATGACATCCCTGAGCCCTGCACCTGCTAGGTCTGATGCAGCTTCTCAGATGGAGTTCAGATTGGAACATGCTGCCGCCCAGGTGCTGGGCTGCAGGGTGTTCCCCACTTCTATGTCAATGTCAAATGGCAGCAGGGAGCGTGCCCATGGCAGATGTGCCCAGGTAGAGGAGATCCCCGGGTTAGTGATGGAGCTGTAAGAGGAGGTAGGTAGGTTGAGGCCTATCAGGGAATGTGTGACAGAAGTCATGTGCTGCTCTTCCTGAAAGAAACCAAACAGGCTCATGGAGCTCATGATGTGGAGAAATACCTGTCCTTTTTTGGGCTGACTTTTTAGTGAAGGTTGTGTAATTAAAACTGTTTCAAAATTAATAATGATATTAATTTTGATGTCCAGGCAGAGATTATTAATAACTATGAAAACTGTTTATTAACATTATATCTCGCAACAAAACTTATATACAAGGTTCAAAAACTCATGGTTTGGGAATTTATACATATAAGGAACAGGCAAACTGGAACACTTTAAAGGTAACCAGCATAAGCAAACATTTTTACTGGAAGAGAAGGTTTGTGTGGTCACTGATACTGCTTGCAGTTAGTTATCCTGGTTATGGCAGAAGGCAATTAATGATTACAAGAGGCTTGAAGTATTTACTCACAAAAATATCAAGGGACAATACCCAAAGCACGTGGCAGGGCTGCTGCTGGGCTGAAAGCTGCTAGAGGCTTTGGAGCTTCCTCAGGTACTGGACACTTCAGAAAGGAGGCAGACGATCTCTGACCTGGTCCCGGCTCTCTTGGCAGCAGGCTGTCATGTGCAGGCAGGATGTCTTGTGGTGTGCAGTCTCAGCATGGTGTCACGCTGGCTGTGCAGGCCGAACGTGTGGAGGCATCAGAGCCTCAGCTCAGGATCAATGCGGTAGTAAGCAGGTAGGATACAATAGCAGAGAGCCTCTTGTGCTACCTGCTGATCCCTTTATATCCGTTCAGCCTGAGACTAATGGGCCTTTGGACATAGATTAGCCAATCAGGATGGCACTTTGCCAACCTTGACCATATTAGGTGAAGCTGGGGCTTTTGTCCCCTTTCCTGTGGCTGCCACCCCCAGCACAGAAAGAGGGGGATCAGGGGAGCATGCCTGGGCAAGCCAGGACATGTACAAGCCCATTTGGCCTATTTAGGCCTACCACGACAGGTTGGTAGGGAATGGAGACTGACACTGCAGCAAAGATGCAAGAGTTATTGATGACTTAGTAAGCACAGGAGCACCTGAGGACAGGCCAGACAGGAATCAGGACTTCTCCCTGCATAAAGGTGGTGCAGGCATTAGACCAGCTGAAGTGTGTTTGCACTAACACATTCAGCACGGGGAACAAACAGGAGGAGCTGGAAGCCATTGTGTATGAAGAAAACTATGATATAGTGGTAGTCACAGAAATGTGGCAAGATGTGTCACACAACTGGAGTGCTGCAGCCACTGGCTAAAAGCTCTTCAGAAGGTATAGGCAAGGAAGCTGAGCTGGTCAGGTGGTCCTCTGTGTCAGGGAGCATTTTGATTGTCTCAAGTTCAGTGACAATAGGATTCAGTGATTAAGAGTAATAACCAGGAAAAGGCCAGCAAGACAGATGTCCTAGTGGGAATCTGTTATAAACCACCCAAGCAGGATGATGAGACAGATTAAAGATTCTCTAGGCATCTAGGAGGAGTCTTACAATCACTTGCTCTTGTTCTTGTGGGGGACTTGAGCTGCTGGAAATAAAATACACCAGAGAGGGACCAGTCTGAAAGGCTCCTAGAGTGTAGAGGAGAATTTCCTGATACAGCTGGTGACAGAGACAGCTAGGGAAGGTGCCCTGCTGGACCTGTTCTTTGTGAACAGAGGAGGACTTGTGAGTGATGTAACAGTTGGAGGCCATCTTGGGCAGAGCAGCCACAAAATGGTAGACTTCTCAATCGCTGTAGTGGTAAGGAGTGGAATCAGCAGATCTGGTGGGCAGTTTTGGAGACTGATGGACAGAGTCCCTTTGGAGGCAGTCCTGAAGAGCCAAGGAGTCCAGGAAGGCTGGATATTCTTCAAGAAGGAAGTGTTAAAGATGCAGGAACAGGGAGGCCTCAGGTGCTGAAAGGTGAATTGGCAGAGAAAAAGGCTGGCCTGGCTGATTAGAGACAGTTGTTCGCAGTTTAGGGGAATAAAGAGAGTTTATGTTTATTGGAAGAAAGGACAGGCCACTGGAGGACGACAAAGTTGTGATGTTATGAAGGGAGAAAATTAACAGGGCCAAAGCCCATCTGGAAATTAATTTGGCTTCAGCTCATAAAGATTACAGGAATTCCTTCTATAAATTATCAACAAAAGGAGAACTAAGGGGAATCTCTGTCCTCTGTTGTGTGCTGGGGGAAACATGGTGGTAAGGAATGAGGAAAAGGCTGAGGTACTCAATACCAGTCTTTATTAGTAAGATCAGTTGTTTGCTGGATACCAATCCCCCTGAGCTGGGAGATGAAGAGCAGAATGAACCCCACATAATCTGAGAAGGGATGGTTAGTGATCTGCTGAACCACTCTGAGCGCACAAGTCTCTGGGGCTGCATGGCATGCACCCATGGCTACTGAAAGAACTGGCAGAAATGCTCAACAAGCCACTTTATATCATTTACCATCACTCCTGGCTAACTACGCAGGTCCCATCTGGAGACTGTAAATGTGATGTCCATCTACAACAAGGGCTGGAAGGAAGATAAGATCCATGGATCTACAGACCCATCAGTCTGACCTTGGTGTCAGGAAAGGTCATGGAGCAGATTGTCTTGAATGCCATTATGCAGCCCGTGCACGCGCACCAGTCAGCATGGGTTCATGAAAGGCAGGTACTGCTTGACAAATCTGATCTCCTTCTACAACAAGGTGAGCCACTTAGTGGATGAGAGAAGGGCTGTGGATGTTGTTTACCTGCACTTTAGTATGGCATTTAATACTGTGTCCCACATTGTCCTCCTGGAGAAGCTGATGGCTCATGGCTTGGATGGGTGGATATGGTTCACTGGGTTGAGAACAGGCTGGATGACTGGGCCCAGAGAGTGGTGGTGAGTGGAGTTAAATCCAGTTGGCAGCTGGCCATGAGAGGTGTTTCCTAGGGCTCAGGATTTTAGCCAGCTCTCTATCTCTATCGATGATCTGGATCAGAGGATTGACTGTTCACTCCATGTTAGTGAATGACACCAGGTTAGGCAGGTGTGTTGATCTACTCGAGGGTAGGAAGGTGTCATGGTAGGCCTAAATAGGCCAAGGTGGGNGGTATAAGTGACCACACAAACCTTCTCTACCAGTAAAAATGTTTACTTATGTTGGTTACCTTTAAAGTGTTCCTGTTTTGCCTGTTCCCAGTATGTATAAATTTTCAAACCGTGCGTTTTGAACCTTGTATATAAGTTTTGTGGCGAGATTTAATGTTAATAAACAGTTTTCATAGTTATTAACAATCTCTGCCTGGACATCAAAATTAATATCAATTATTAATTTTGAATCATTTCATAACAGAAGGTTCTACAGAGGGACCTGGACAGACTGGATCGATGGGCTAAGGCCAGTTGTATCAAGTTTAACAAGGTCAAGTGCTAGGTTCTACACTTGAGTCCCAATACCTCCATGCAACTTGGGGCAGAGTGGCTGGGAATCTGCCTGGCAGAAGCAGACCTGGGGATAATGATCATCAGCCATCTGAACATGAGCCAGCATTGTGCTCAGGTAGCCAAAAGAGCCAACTGCATCTTGACTTGTGTCATGAATACTGTTGCAAGGATGACCAGGGAAGCAATTGTCCTTCTGCACCACCTGTAGCAGTGGTCTGGATAAATGTTGAGTACTGTTTTCAGTTTTGAGTCAGTCACCAGAATAAAAACATGTTGAAGTGGATCCAAAGAAGAGCAACAGAGCTGGTGAAGGGTCTGGAGAACACGTCTTAGGAAGAGTGGCTGGAGGAACTGGGCTTGTTTAGTTTGTAGAAAAGGAGGCTGAGGGGATACCTTATTGGTCTCTGCAACTCACATAAAGGAGGTTGTAGTGAGGTGGGTGTTGATCTCTTCTCCTTAGTATCAGGTGATAGGATTAGAGGAGATTGCATCAAGTTGCATGAGGGGATTTTTAGACTGGATATTAGGAGACATTTCTTCACTGAAAGGGTTGTCAAACACTGGCTCCTCAGGGAGGTGGTTGAATCACCACTCCTGGGAGTGTTTAAAAGATCCATATAGAAAAGATACAATGAGCCAGTCATATGCCCTCCTGGCCAAGGAAGTCAATGGTATCTTGAGATGTGTTAAGAAGAGTATGACCATCAGGTCAAGGGTGGGCCTCCTCTCCATCTACTCTGTCCTGGTGAGACCACATCTGAAGTATTGTGTCCAGTTCGGGGCTCCCCAGTTCAAGTCGAAGAGAGAACTACTGGACAAAGTCTGACAGAGTCCAACAGAGAGCTAT
>WBNM01032359.1:0-12303 GCA_013399055.1 Ramphastos sulfuratus | reverse complement strand
AAGCCACCGCCAGCCAAAAGCTGGATCCCTCGTGTGAGCATGCAAGGCTCTCTACGCCCGCTCCCTGGGTTTGTGCCTTGCCCCTGCTCTACACTCACCTGCCTACAGGAGCTTCATGGCAAGTGGCCAGAGATGCCAATTTTCTCCTCCCGAACCCGTGCTGCAGCCACCGACACGCTGGCAAAAGCCCAAGCTCACCAGCAGCCTCAGCACCAGACTATACTTGGGGGTGATGACTATCCTGCAGGGTGATGTCCCAGCTGGGATGACGAAGACGAAGGGAAGCGGTGGCTAACAGAGCTACGGGGAAAGGGGCTGGCAGGGCTGCTCTGCTCGTAGGAAGCAGGGTGCCTCCTTTCAGTGATGGGGAGACTGGGGGCTGCACCTGGGACAGCACCTGCCAGCAAGCTGCTGGGGTCACCGACAGAGAAAGTAGGCAACTCGTGTCCCAGGTGGGCTAGAAGTGCAGCTGGAGGGACACTGAGGCAAAGGACAGGAGGTGCTTCTCTCCCTCAGAAAAGGGCTGAGTGTTTTAGGCAAGACCTAGCCCTGCCCGCAGACTGCACGTCCTGCAAAGGCAGCACTGACAGCACTGGGGAAATGCTGCAGAGCTCCCTCACGCTCTCAAGCTGTAATAGAGGACAGAGGTTTAAACCCCAAGGTCCTTTTAGCCTCCATGGGAAACGGTGAGCAGTTCTCGAGCTCAGAGCTGACAGACAGCGAGGAGCATGTGTGAGCCTGGGAAGGGGCAGTCCTGTTTCAGATCAGTGTCTCCCCAAAGGAAAGCTCCTCCTGTCTCCTCATGTTGATAAAGTTGCTCTAAGTCTTCTCACATGACCAATCCTCCATTCCAGACCTGCTCACTCCAAAAGTTCAGCATTACAGAACTGGGATTGTCTCGAAAAGCCCAAACACCTGAGGAAAGACGTGCTTGGAATGAACCTGCTGCTGCAGGTCTGCATTTCCCCACATCTCTTGGGACCAAGTGGAGCTCCAGCTTGCAAAGTTCCTTCACTGAGATACTCCATGAAGGTGGGGCTCAGATGCTCCCTGCACAGAGACTAAGCAGCTTTAGAGACCTCCAAAATGAGGGGAAGAAATAAAGTTTAAGATGGCATCAGTGATGCTTAAACCATCTTAAACAAGATGCTTGATTTCAGCTGGCTGTAAAGCCCTGACAAGGCTAAACCCATCAGCCTGTGAACAAGGTGGGCCCTGGGTCAGACAGCCTGAGCCCAGCCTCCCACGTTCCTCCCCAGAGCCACGTTCCTCCAGCACAGTATTCAAAGAGCAACGTCTGAGGACGCATAAAAGATGTGGCTGCCTCCGGCCTCTCTGCATAGGGTGTCCCATTTCTGGAGGGCAAACCCCTGAAGGCTGAATCCTGAGCCTCTGGAGGCCCCTTGCTGCCAGCCCAGGGGCAGGTGGGTCTGCAGGGGCTGCACTCTTCTGCCCAACCCCCGACCTCCCTGCAGCAGTGCCCACTGCAGCCTGCAGGGCCGGGTGGGCTCCCTGCCTATTGCCGCGGCTGTCGTGGAGCAGTGGCACCAGCTGAGTGAAGGAGCTGTCACGTAGCCAAAGGGGAGTTTCTTGAAAGATTTTTTGATAGGTTATTTGGTAAATACATGAAGAAATCTAATAGCAGCAGCTTGCAAGATCCCCAGCCTGTGCTCTTGAGAGCAGCACACGTCCCAGCCTTCAGTGTCTGCAGGTGGAGGGTTGGGGGATCTGGACTCTACTTCTAGGCAAGAGAACTCATGACAATCCTCACCACGGATCCTGACAGCACATCGCAGAGGGGAAGAGCTTCCCACCAGCCCAGTTACCTGCTGAGACCTGAGTTAACCCATCCCAAGTGCTGCTGTGAAAACAGACTGGGGTGGCTGTGCACCGAGAGAAGGGTCCCACTTCCCCACTGCTCTACAAGGGATCCCAAGGACATTCTGAAGCTTGTGATGACAACAAAGACTTCGACCCTTTCCCAAGTGAGGCCCATAAAGCATGTGAACAAACCCCTGGGCTCCCTCTGGCTGAAGGATTTCCTTTCTTCTCTCTGGGAAATAGGGATGGGATTGCTGGAGTTCAGGATGATGCTATGGTGTGTGTCCTGCTGACAGATGGATAAGCCTGGTCTGTCCCCATGACACCAAATCCTAAAGCTTGCAGCCCTCGAGAAGCAAACCCCAGACATCCAAAGCAGTGATTGCCAATGGCAGATGTTACCACAGGCAACATCCCAGTCACCCAGCTTTGTCCAACAGAGTCTCTGAGCACAGCACTGCCTGGCACGATCAGGTGGCAGAGCCAGGCTTGTTCCTGCCTCCAGTGCGTGCAGCTGTGCAGGCACCTCCCTGGCTGCCCTGAGGTACAGTGGATACGTGGGCAGCCGACATTCAGTGCCCCCTAGTCCTGGGCAGCTAGACACACTGATGAGCATGCGAGGTGCAGGGTGGCTCCTGTGGGGTGCAGTGTCCAGATGAGCCAAGCCGGGCAGGGCAGGGCCCCGGGGGTGCACAGCTCTCCTCTGCCCTTGCCCCTGCAGCAGGTGGTGCAGCAGCTGTGGGACGAAGCCTGGAGCCCATGCATGGTGGAGGGGTGAGCAGCAGTGTGGCAGGTGGTGAAGCAGGACCCGTCCCGTCTGGAGGAGAGCAGAGGTGGCCGCGTCACTGCCGCCAGGGATCGTTTGCTTGCCCCCCACAGTGATACAGATCAAGAGGAGTCACTTGGGATTTCTGGATCCAAGACAACTGGCATGGCTCCTTCGGACCGCTGGAAGGTGGGAGCAGCTCTACTCAATGGCCTTTAATCCATTGCATTTACATAGCACCTTTCATCCCAGGGTTTAAGTGCTTCAAACAGAAGTGGGTTCTGCACACCATTAGCGCAAGGGAAACCGAGGCACAGAGTGGTTAAGTGACTCCCTTAGGTCACTTGGCAAAACCGTGGCCACGTCTGGACAGCCTCAAACCTCCTGACTCCATCAGCTGGTTAGATCCAGCTGCTGCCTCAACGAAGCCACTCCGGTCCCTGCCCTCCCCAGCAATGTGCTCTTACCAATTCTCCAGTGCCGTCTCCCTCTCCTTTCTGATGCACAAACACATGACAACCAAAGAAGAAAAGAAAAGAAAAAAAAAAAGTGCAGTAAACTAAATGTTTAAAAAAGCACATTTGTGCTGTCTCTGTGCAAAGATAAAAGAAATAAATACGTGATTAAAAAATTAAAAAGGTTCACAGTATCACACATGGATAGGTAGCTACGGTAGTGCACATCTGGAAAACACTGTTACTGCCCAGGGCTCTCTGCACCCAGCTGGATGCCTCCCCTGGGAGCTGCGGGGTGGTTTCTTTGCTGCCCACGGCTGGGGTAAGTAGAAATAGAGGGTTATAGTTTTGCTCCGTTCTGAAACGCAGTGCCTGGGATCCTGCAGTGCAGCAATACTGGTGTCAGCAAACTCTTCCCCATCCCACCGGAACGGCTGCGTTAACGAAAAGGGACCACGTCGAACCTGCAGAGGGAATCGCTGCTCTCTGGGGCTTCTGTGTCTGCATAGAGATTACTGCAAGAGGCAGAGAAACCAGAGTCAGCGCCAGGCGGCCGCCCCGCACCTCTCCCCCAGCCAACTCCCCACGGCAAGCACGAAGAGAGGAGGCTGCTTGTGCTGCGTCCTCCAGGGGTGGCAACGCGACCGGAGAGCCTCAGCTACCCACAGCTTTCCCTGCACCACGGATTCTGGAACAAGCCATAGTCCTTGCTGAGCGGACCGGGGCTGTGCCAGCGCAGACCTCACCTGCTGCCAGAGCCACTCCGAGGCACGGCAGAGCTCTGCCGCGGCCGCGCAGGAGCCGCACGCCGCGCAGAGCCCACGGCAGCTCCCTCTGCAAACTGCTCCTGCGGAGCCAGCGCCAGCTCTGCCCTCGCCCCACCGGGCACCCGGCTCCCGTTCCCTGGGCACTTACTGTATCGCTCTCCTCATCGGAGACAGAGTGGAGCTGGGCGCTATAGTGGAGCGGGGAGTAAACCCAACTCCTCTCATCTGTCGGCTGCCAGAGTGGCCAGAGGCGGCGGGGAGAATGCAGGGAGAGCAGCAGCAGAGCAGGGAGCGAAGGAGAGAAGAGGGAAAAATAAAAGGAGAAAATAAAAAGAGCAGGAGACAATACAGTAAGAACAGCTGTTCACCTGGAGGGAAAGAACCAAGCTCGGTGGCAGCTCTGGGCAGAGGAGCCTTCCTCAACCTCAGTACATACCTGCTCCCTGCCATCTGGGACATGGGCAGCCAGCCTTCAGCTGGCATTGGGACCTGCTCCAACTGCCGTGGGGGAGAGCACAACCTTTCTTCTTACAGGGGCAGATTTTTAGCCTTTGAGATGCTAGGGGAACCTCAGCTCCCTGCCACAGCATCACCCTAGCTCCAGAGAAACATGGAAAGGGACTCATGCAAAGGCAGTGCCAGGGCTCTGTCCCTGCTACTTGCTACCAGCTCTCAACCTCTTGTTTCCTGAGTGCTGTGTATGCTAGGAGCTGGCATCTCTGATGTCCAGGGGCTTTTTCAGTGCAACAGATTTGGTTTGCTGTGCCTTCCCCTTTCCCTGCAGGCCAAGCAAGGCAGCAGATGGTGAGTTAGACGTGGTGGATGGTGGCCAGAGGAAGGAAACAGTCTCGGGAGACAGCACAGTGATGGGAACAAGGACAACAAAGGAGGCAAAGCACAACTGGGCCTTGGAAAGAATGAGTGGGACAGGGATGTGCATTGAGGGAGCTGTCACTATAGCACGAGATGCCCAGGCAGATTCAAATGTTCCCAAGGGGTACCCCACTCCCACTACAAAAAAGAAGTGTTGGCTCCAGAGGTCAAAACACTGCCCCTCTGACTCAGTCTGGGAGTTGCAAAGGAAGAGAAATGGAACTGGGTGCTTGGAAGAAGCCTGGGGGAGCTCCCAGCCTGGGAACCAAGTGCAACAGTCTGTGTTGTTGTACATGAAGCTACAAGAAGCCAGAGGAGCTTTGAAGCACTGGGCTCCACATGCTGAACCCATCAGTAATAGCAGCTGCATCAGCAGAGAAGGAAGGAGGGACGAGAAACCTTTGCCTGGAGCTTCCTACAGGGCTCTGCTTAGAGGCACAGGAAAGCTCAACACTGCATGAAGTCTGCCCCACATCCTGTTTTTCAGCCATCCCGAATGAACCACATGCTCCAGCCAGGCTTTTTCAGAACCTTTTAGGAGCTCGGATGCATGCAGGGAGCTGCGAACCCAGCAGGGAGATAAAGGAGCATCCGGTGCTTGGTGTTAACCCTCTCGGTGCTGGGGCAGCCAAACCCAGCAGGAGGCATCTGGAGAAGCCCACACAGGTGCAGCACTTCTGCCATGCCATCAGCCAAGGACAGGAGCACATTCCTAGCCTATTTCCCCATGCACCCTGCCTGATGTGTACTCCACCACAAAGGCAGGCACGGGCAGGGCCGTGCTAGACAACTGCTCGTGTGAAGGCTCCAACAGCACTGCCATTACCTCCTAAGGACATCAGCTCTCCCAAAACCTGAGAAGGGAAACACTAAACTCCAGAGCAGTTCAAGCCCCTAAATGCTCAACCACCTCCCTCCATCTTTTGGACAGGAAAACCCTCCCAGCTCCCAGCAAGCTGCTGTGAGGAAGCAGCAGCTGCCAAGAGGGGCTGGAGAGCAGAAACCATGCCTGACCCAGCAGCAGCTCCTAACTCATTGGGCTTTATGAGGTGCTTATGACCTGGCCACAAGCCTAGAAAGTTTAATTGCAACTGGATTTTTAGCATCTTCAAAACATCTTAATAGTCTCTTCTGAAACCCAACTGGTTTCCTAGGCCAAGGGAGCTGAGCCTAACATTACCTACAAGGGCTCAGGGCCTCTCTGGCCAGGTCTGGTGCAAGGGCACCTGATGGCACCAGCTATGTCACCAGCCTGCAGAAAAGCAGGGCAGAGCAGGGCTTCCTTCAGGATCCTACAGGGAGATCCACACTTCCCCAGTTTCTGCTGGGCTGGCTCCTAATGGCCACACAATCCAGAGCCACAGCAAAGAAGGGAGTGGAGTGCTGGCCCCAGTGTTTCAAAGCTGCAGCTCTGCTCCCCTACATGCTAAGCTGTTCACTTACAATCCCCGAGGAAAGCGAAGTGGTTCGGAGTCTGCGCTGGCGGGGAGAGTAAATCCAGTACCTCCCATCTGTGAACTGGTTCGCCCCAGGGCAAGTGAAGTGAGAAAGGAAACAGAGGAGAAAAGGATGATGTGAAAGAGAGGATGAAAGAGAAAGCAAAAACCGAAAAAGGTTGGGCAAGTCCAGGCCTGAAGGGATCAGCAGGCAGGAAAGCCGTGCGTGGGAGGAGCAGCACCCATGCCCTGCCAGCCTCTGCGCTTTCAGTCCTGAGTGGGTGAGCTGGAAGAAGAGCTTCCCTTCCAGCACCAAACTTGCAGGGACCAGACCCTGGGACCTGACAAATCATCCTCTGCACACAGCATCCCTTCATTGACCACCGCCCCTGGAGCACTCCTGTGAGACGCTGGCTGTGGTCCAAGCCCTGCTGCACTCTGGTGCAGCCTGACTTGAGCTCCAGCTCAAGCTGTTGAGAGCAGCCATGGGAACCCAAATCAGCTTTTCCCTTCATCCCAGCAGTGGCAAACACTCCACAGCACACGACACACATTTAATGCAAAACTCAAGGACTCAGATGAAGTATGAAATGCTGATGAGCACACACTACACAGATGGTTTTGTTTGGATAGACAGGTGCCCCTCAGCTGGGGGGTGTCCATATGCCCAGGGACAGGGAGGAAGAGGAGCTGACCCTTGCTAGAAGACACTTGCCAGTGGAGCAGGCTGTCTCTGCAGGCAGCTTGCAGGCAGCTGCCATCCATGGGCAAAGAAAGAGCAGCGAGTGTTAGAGGGAGCTGTTGGCATCTGAACAGCATGCACCAAACCCCACACAGAGCAGCTCTCAAAATGGAGCAGAGTCCTTCCACAGCTCCCACAAGCCCGGAGTGACTCGGCAACGAGTGAGCAGCTCTGCTGCAGAGACACGAGCAGGGGGAAAGGCAAACGTTGCCATTTTTAGGTTGGCCTGAAGGAGCTCATCACAAGGGCTCATCTCATCTTCATCACCGTTTAACTGACAGCAACGAGCTGGAGCTGGGTACTTCTTTTAATGGAAAGGTTCCAGTGCCCAGGCATGGGATCTGACTGCTCATGGGTCAGAGCCTCAGCTCTGCTCTGGGAGTCCATGGGGCTGGCACATGTTGCTAAAAAGTCTTCTCCGGTCTGCAGAAGCTGCTCAGACATTGCAAGAGGTAGCTGAGGAAACACAGCACCAGGCTCCACCGCACTCTGCTGCCAATCGGCAGCCACCTCACTTACTCCCTGTCTTGGCACTAGATTTCCACTGCATCACCTAATGCATCTGCCTGCAGGGGAAGGAAAAGTCAGAGTTCACCAGAGCCTAAGGTCAGCCCCACTGCAACCACCTCCCTTTTGGCACTACACCACTGCACCAAGTCTGTGTCCAGGAAGGCAGCCGGGGGAGGCCCTCAGCTACCCCTGCTTGTCCTGGGAGCAAACACACTGGCCTAGATAAGCCTTTCAGTGCTTGGAAATAGAGCAGCACACCTACAGCTACATCCACAGCAGAAGTGTCACCCATCTGAGCCCCGTAAGATGTTGTTTTGAGTTCTCCAAGGGTTAATCCAGCTCCCTGCATTCCAAAACCCATCCACGCCGAGACCTCGAGACGCTCAGCAGGCAGACAGCGTGGGGCACACACCGCCTGCACCCCACTGCCTGAGTCTGAGGCTGTCACAGCCTTGTCCAACCTTTCCCATCACACCCCAGTGGGCCAGGCCAGGAAGGTATCTTACAAAGTATATGTCTGTGACTGGCACATCATCTTCATCTGAGGCCTGGCTGGCTGGCTCCGAGGCCTGGCTGGCTGTCTCTACCTCTATCGTAGCTGTGGATGTGACAATGGCACAGGCTGAAGAAGCTGCCTCTCTGGAAGGGGAAAGAAATGAGAGAGTCCAGTCAGTGGGCTGGGAAATGAAGCAAGCTAAGGCTGAACCATTTGCTAGGGAGGAGCTGAAGGTGCCCCACCATTGTGCCCAGACAGGCCAGGTCAGGCCAGCAGTAACAGCACTCAGCTCCATGGCAGTGCCTGCTGCAGCAGCTGTCTCTCCAGGGAAGCTGCTGCTCCACGAGTCAGCCTCCAGCACAAGTGACATCAGGTAAGGCTCTGCAGAGCTGCCTGAAAGACTCACTCTTTGTCATCTTCTGCAGGAGCTATGATCTCCACATCACACTTGGGCTCCAGCTCAACACTGATCTGCTGAAGCTCCTCCTCAACCCGCACCTCCTCGTGTGACCTGGAAACCAAAGAGAGACAGACCCAAGGGCTCAGTCAGACACTGGTGGTGCACAAGTTCAGTTTTAGGGCAGCCTGAATCAGTCCTGAGTCAGCTCAGCCTCTCACAATGAAGCCTCCCACAGCAGTGAGCTGTGCTAGTGCCCCTGCCTGCAGTGCCTGCTACCAGCAGCACTGAGCTCCTGGCACTGACTGAGCTGCTTCTCTCAGCTCCAAAGGAACCATCAGACCTCCCAGGATTGAGGATCTGGGTAACTGAAACTCCCAGGCAAAAGTCAGTCGTTAGACTGCAGTGCTCAGACTAATGAGGTGGGGAAAGGGGACAAGAGAAGAGGGATTAATTAGCCAGTGCTGCAGAAAGGATGGGCAGAGGCAAATGGAGTGCAGGAGGACAGAGGAGAATTGGCCTCCAGGGAAAACCTGCATCCAGAGCTAGCCTGGTCTGATCTATCAACTGCACAAGGGCCAAAGCCTTCAACCTCTGCTGAGAATTCCAGTGCACCAAAGGTGCTCAAGCACACCCAAGGGCTAACATGAGATTTATCTGCACACTCAGGAGCTGCTTGTGACAATTTTCATTTAATACCTCCTGCTGTAGGAGTAATTGCTCATGCTGGCAGGGCTGGCTCCACAGTCCTCATGGAAAGGAGGAGCAGGAGCTTGCCAAGCTGAAGGCACAGTCTGGGGAAAGGTTCCTGGGCAGGGCTGTCCTGCTCTGTGCTGGCCCCGGGCAGCAGCTGGAGCCAGCAGGTGGCACTTGGATTCAGCTCCCTGCTGCTTCCTCGCAGGGGTGGAAAGCAGAAATCCAGAGGGAATTCCCCAGCAGATTAGAATAATCAGAAGTGTGACACATGCTTGAGCAAATTGGATAAGGTCTTTCTCATTTCAGCTCAGGAATGTAAATTCACCTTCTAATAACTTTGTTCTTGCACTGGCTTTCAACAGGGGGATCACAGAGTGCTCTACAAACAGCTCCCTGGCTCCCCTGCAAAGGGCACTCTGAGGCACCAGCAGCAGCAGCAACCGAGACACCAGACAAAAAAGCCCCAGAGGTGGCCACATTCACACTTCTGACCAAGGTGCTGAGCTCCCTGTGTGGTTCAGGGCAGTCACTTCCATCCATCTGACCTGTTTCTGGATGAGCAGCCACATCCTACAGCAACTCCTCCCAGTAGGCACCAAGGGTGCCCAGTGCAACTCGAGTGATGTCACTGCGTTTGCCAGCAGGTCCCACCACTGGGGCCTGAGTTTAAGTCTCCAGTTTTGAGGGGGTGCAACAGTTCCTCTGGCTACAGCACACCCTAAGAAGGGTCTCTGATGTAAAGTCTGTGCCCACAACACTCACAAGATGTCCCAGAAAGGCAGTGCAGAGTCAGCAGCAAACACAGGCTCCACCAACACAGGCGGTGGAGGTGTTTTACTGGTACAGAAATAAGCAATGATCACATCACCTAAGGCTCAAACTCTGACACCCCTGTGCAGCAGAGAGCTTTTGTCCTACCTTGCCCTTGGCTCTGAACCATCTGTCACTACAAGATGGAAAAGCCCCCTCAGAGAGGCTGAATTCCTGAGGACATCAAAAGCTCCTCTGGGGACTAAGGGTGCTCAGTGCCTCACCAAGTCCCAGCCCTTTGCCACGTTCACACCCACTGCAGATGCACAGGGGAGGGCTGTTCCTGCTGGCCATGGTGGGACAGGACCCACTCTGCTTGATTCTGGTGCTGCTTGGGTGAGTCACTTTGGACAACCTGCCTGTCCCCTTTCTCACCAGCTAACAGGGCTGAAGACTCCTTGCAAATCACAAGTCTGTGGGGCTGGATGGGCTGCACCCAAGGGTGCTGAAGGAGCTGGCAGATGTGCTTGCCAAGATGCTTTCCATTATCTACCTGAAGTCCGGGCTAGTGGGGAGGTGCCAATGGACTGGAGGGTAGCAAATGTGACACCTGCCTACAAGAAAGGGAGGATCTGGGAAACTATAACCTGCCAGTGTGCCCTCAGTGCCAGGGAAGGCCATGGAGCAGGGCACCTCGAGGGCTATTACACACCACATAGGGAATAACCAGGGGAGCAGGCCCAGACAGCTGGGCCTGGTGAAGGGCAGGTCCTGCCTGCCCAACTTCATCTCCTTCTGTGACAAGATGATCTATATGGATGAGGGAATGCCTGTGGGTGTTTACCTAGACTGTGGAAAAGCTTTTGGCCAAAATGGCTGCTGATAGCTTGGATGGGCACAGATCTGCTGGATAAAGCACTGATGGACAAAAGGGCCCAGAGGGTGGTGGTCAGTGGAGCTAACTCCAGCTGGCAGCCAGGCACAAGTGGTGCTCCTCAGGGCTCAGTGCTGGGACCACTTCTCTTGGACATCTTTATGGATGCCCTTGATACAGACAAGAGTGTGCCAGCAGTGAGTTCACAGATGGCACCAAGTGAGGTGGCAGTGTTGATGTGCAGGAGGGTAGCGAGGGTCTGCAGAGGCACTTGGGCAGATTTGGTCCAGGGTCAGTGTTAAGAGGATGAGCTGCAACAAGGCCAAGTGCCAGGTCCTGCACTTGAGCCACAGCAACCCCAAGCAATGGCACAGGCCTGGGGCAGTGGCGCTGGAAAGCAGGAAGGGCCCTGGGGGTTGTCATGGACAAGCAGCTGGAGATGAGCCAGCAGTGCCCAGGTGGGCAAGAGAGCCANATGAGCCAGCAGTGCCCAGGTGGGCAAGAGAGCCAAAGGCATCCTGGCTGGGTTAGAAATGTGCCCAGCAGGAGCAGGGAGGGGACTGTGCCCTTGTGCTGTGCCCTGCTGAGGCCACACCTCGAGTGCTGTGTTCAGCTCTGGGCACCTCAATGCAAGAGGGATGTGGAGGTGCTGGAGTGAGAGCAGAGGAGGGCAAGGAAGCTGTGAAGGGCCTGGAGAATAAATCTGATGAGGAGGGACTGAAGGAGATGGGGGTGGTTAGTGTGAAACAGGAGGCTGAGGGCAGAGCTCATCACTGTCTGCAGCTCCCTGAGAGGAGGCTGAGGAGAGGTTGGTGCTGGTCTC
Source organism: Ramphastos sulfuratus (assembly GCA_013399055.1). NCBI lineage: Eukaryota > Metazoa > Chordata > Aves > Piciformes > Ramphastidae > Ramphastos > Ramphastos sulfuratus. The sequence goes on along the minus strand of WBNM01032359.1, from coordinate 897 downwards.
TGCTCACAGGCATTAGTGACAGAGCAAGAGGGAATGGCCTCAAGCTGCACCAGGGCAGCTTTAGACTGGAGATTAGGAACAGTTTCTTCCCAGCAAGAGTGGTCAGACACTGGCACAGGCTGCCCAGGGAGGTGCTGGAGTCACCAACCCTGGAGGTGTTTAAAGGTTTGGATGTGGTGCTTGGGGCTGTGGTTTGGGGTGAGCCTTGCAGAGTAGGGTTCTGGGTTGGACTTGGTGATCCTGAGGGGCTTTGCCAACCTGAGTGTTTCTGTGATTCTGTGAGAGATCTGCTGTAAGGAAAACTCTGTGTAAGCACAGGGGATCACTTGGTCACAGGAAGAAGCAGAACCTTGGTGTGGGGCTGAAGATGAGGTCTGTGTGCAGCAGCAGCCATGTCTCACCTGCCATCCTGCCCCGAGGACTGTGTGCGCCTCCTGCAGAAAGAAACCACAGGGTCTGAGAGGGACTGAAGGCACAAATGCTGCACTGCCCCCAAGCCCAGCTCCCCACCCCAGCAGCCAGATGTTCTACTTCACAGCTGAACCTTCTCCCAGCAATAATTAATCCCATCAAAACTGTGTCTGCTTGCTCCCAGGAGAGGTTTAATGAAAATTGGTCATTAGCATTCCCAGGCAGAGGGCAGCCTGCTGAGATCTGCAGCATGAAGAGGAACTGCAGCAGCTGCCTGGCTGTGGTGGGGGCAGGGGTGGGCACTGTCCTCACCTGTACCTGGGCTGCTCAGAGGTCTCCGAGGGAGATCGCTCGGGAACAGAGAGAGACGTTGAGGACAGTGTGGTGGCTATGGAGGCTGTGGTAGCTTCTTCAAAGGACGGAGGGGTGCAGGGCAGCAGGTCTGGCCTGCCTGCTGGCCCCGAGTGGAGGGAAGGAGAGATGCAG
>WBNM01032355.1:55977-99075 GCA_013399055.1 Ramphastos sulfuratus | reverse complement strand
TTAATTACCCCTCCATAACACATCTCCACTGTGGTGAGGAGGGAAGGAGGAAGGCAAAGCACCTAAGAAGGAGGTTCAAGAGCCAGAATCTCTCCCTAGAGCTGTAGTAATTAATTATCATAGAATCATAGAATGGTAAGGTTGGAAGGGACCTCAAGGATCATCTAGTTCCAACCCCCTGCCATAGGCAGGGACACCTCCCACTAGTACAGGTCACTCAAGGCCTCCTCCAGCCTGGCCTTGAACACCTCCAGGGAGGGAGCAGCCACAACCTCCCTGGGCAACCTGTGCCAGTGTCTCACCACCCTCACTGCAAAGAACTTCCTCCTAACATCGAGTTTCAATCTCCCCTCTGCCAGTTTAAACCCATAATTATCTGAGTAATCACTTTTGAAATTAACTTCTCTTATGTACCCAAGTTTAATCTCTCTGGTGGATGGCATGAGCAATTTAACACGGATTGAGGCTGGCACTAGGAAACTTCAACCTGATTAGATGGGAAGAAGAAATGTACTTCTTCCTCCCTCTTCGGCTGTTCAGAAACAAATCTTTCACGATGCAGCTGAAATACCAAATCTGCTTCATTGTGCTCCAAAATGAAAGGGCACCCAGCAAGCCAAAGCCCCTCAGCAGGGTTTGTCTCAAGCATGTATTGCTGTGCGTAGAAAGGCAAAGGGAATGGCCTGACAAGCACTGAGTCCTACCTGGAGTGGAGGCATGGCAGCTGGCCCACCTGAAATGCTCTCCCTGAAGAAGGGGTTATGTCCAACAGGATTTCTGTCTTTGAACTCTCCTGTGGTCAGTGAAGCCTAAAAGATTCTCCAGTGAAAAGCTGATCAGGGATTTGCTTTTATCAGTAGGTGCAGGAAGAGAGAGACCCTTCAAATGCAGGCTGTCAAACCTGGAAGGCCTTTTGTCACTTCAGTCATGGACCATAACGAGTGATCATCCCTGAGGTATATTTTCAGCACTTACCTTCATCCAGCTTAATTTCTATGCTAATTGTTCAGGTGAGTTCTCTCTACAGTTTCAGGGTACCGACTTGATAAGCTGAGCTCAGCAAAAAGGTGGCTTTAGGGAATTTTCTGAGCATGGTGACCTCAGTATTTCACACCCACTGGTTTGTGAGGGAAACTTTCCTCTCCTTTCTAATACAAATTGAATTAACTCATTCAATACCAAAGAGTAAACTATCTTCAAAAATGGCACAGATTGTGCAATTTTTAGTCTTCTGTTTTGCACCTACAATCACAGAATGTTAGGGGCTGGAAGGGGCCTCCAGAGATTGAATCCAAGCCCTTGCCAAAGCAGGATCACCCAGGGCAGGCCGCACTTGAACACATCTGAGTCGGTTTTGAAAGTCTCGGCAGAAGGAGACTCCACAGTCTCTCTGGGTAGCCTATTCCAGTGCTCCATTGGCCTGACCATAAAGAGGTGTCTCCTTGTGTGGAGGTGAAGAACTCTATTCCCTGCCTATCAGGTGCTGATAGACCCTAAGAGAACTGCAAACTATCTACAGGATTAGAAGGCCCCTTCGTGGGCATATCTGCTCTGTCCTGATGCTGAAGAGAAGGGGTTGCTGGCTGGGAAGGAGAAAAAAAGGTGCTATAAAAGAGGAATAAACAGTAGAAGGTGAGTGCCCAACTGATAGAGATTTGCACCTTGTACCCAAGGTTAAATAGCAAGTTTGAGGATGATTCACAGCCTGTGTTCACATCTGCTGTATGTATGTCTTTTNATGGCAGGGTGTTGGAACTAGATGATCTTTGAGGTCCCTTCCAACCTTACCATTCTATGATTCTTCCCTTCAAAGCCTCCTTGTGTGTTTGATTCCTTTTTTATTGTTTCACTCCATGCTCTTGCTGCTTGTTCAGGCCTCCCTGCCTTTGGATTATTTCCCAGGGATGGTTTGTAAAGAAAAGTTTTTAATTAGTGAGCAATCCTTGGATGGATCCTGAAATGGGTGTTTGAGGCTGATGACAGCACTGACATGCAGTCAGGGAAACCCAGCCAGAGTCCTCGGCATGTGGGGAGTGGAAATGAGAAATACTGAGTGCAGGGGGAAGGAGCTGCTAGCAATAAAAATTCCTTCATATATATATCTGAGAGAGCAGAAATGAGCAACTGGTATGGTTGTAGCAAAGTTTCAATCTCACAGCCCCACTTCAAAAGGAGGGTCCATGATGATAAAAGCCCCCAAAAAACGGGTGCGAAGGAGGATGGAAGAAGTATGTTGCATGATAAGCAGCCTAAAACAGATAGAAGCAATCCCTGGACAAAATCATAGAATCATAGAATTGTTTTGGTCGGAAAAACCTATAAGATTGTTGAGTCCAACCTAAGACCACCGCCCGTGGCCATGAAACTACATCCCGAAATGCCACGTCCTTATGTTTCTTGAACACCTGCAGAGATGGTAACTCCACCTCTTCCTAGGTCAGCCCTTTCCAGGGCTTGACAGCACTTTTAGTGAAGAAATCCTTCCTCGTGTCCACCCTAGCCCTCCCCCGGCACAATAAAAAGCCTCCGGACGATTTATGATGCGGGTTCTCTACCCCGCTTCCCCAGGGAGCCATTGGGCTGCGGCCATGCCGGAGCCGGGGCCGGGCTGGGTCCCGCCGCCCCGCACTCAACTGTCGCACGCTGCTGCCACCTGCTGGGCAAAGCGGTGCGGAGCGGGGCGTTAGGCGGCGGGAGACTCACACGCTCGTTTGGGGTGAAAAAGACCTCAACGATCATCGAGACCAGCCGTTATCTGATGTCAAACCATGTCCCTTAAACCCACAGCTCTGTGTATTTTAGATACCTCCAGCGATGGAGATTCAACCAGCTCCCAGGGGAGCCTGTCGAGAACTCTTTTTAACAAAGAAGTTTCTTCTAATACTCAATCTAAACCCTGGGGCAACTTGAGGTCATTTCCTCTGGTCCTGTCACTTGTTACCAGGGAGGAGAAACCAACACCCACCTTGATACAACTTCCTTTCAGGTGGTTGTAGAGAGTAATGTCTCCTATTAGCCTCCTTAGAAGACCTCCACCAGACCCTTCTCCAAACTCTTCACTAACTTCGTTGCCCTTCTCTGGACCTGCTCCAGCAACTCACAGTATCACAGTATTACACAGTATAAGCAAGGTTAGAGGAGACCTCAAAGATCATCAAGTCCAACCCATTACCACAGCTCAATGTCCTTCTTGTACTGAGGGCCCCAAAACTGAACACAGCACTCAAGGTGTGGCCTCACCAGAGCCAAGTACAGGAACGTGATCACACTCCTGGTCCTGCTTGCCACACTATTCTCAATACAGGCCAGGATGCTGTTGGCCTTCTTTCCCACCTGAGCACACTGCTGGCTCATGTTCAGCCATCTGCCCATCAACACCCCCAGGTCTTTCTCTACTGGGCAGCTTTCCAGCCACTCTTCCCCAAGCCTGGAGCACTGCATGAGGTTGTAACCCAACTGCAGGACTCTCTGGAGTCCCTTGTCTCTGTACAAAGAAACAAAGCAGGGCTTTCTGAAGAACCATTAAGGTAATGGCAAAATGGCATTGCCATTAGGACACCATGCAGTGCTGTGTTACAATTAAGAGTGTGAGATGTGTTGTAAAAAGGCAAAGGGAAAACTCTATAGAGAACAAAAAGGCTGCTGGCAGCCTGAGAGCCTTGTCTATGTTATAAACTCAAACAGATTTGTACAGGGAAACAAGCTGCTATCAGTGTACTGTTAGAATCATTATCATAGGATCATTCAGGTTGGAAAAGACCCTTGAGATCATCAGATCCATCCGTTAACCCTACTGTACCAGGTGGGTTGGATGATTTTACCCTGCAGAATGCTCCTGCAGAGGCTTCCCCTCCTTCCCTCTCCAAAGCTTTCCTCTGAAAACAGCAGTGCTGAGCTTTTGCGACTTGCTGCCTTGTCAGCTGGTGCTTTCTTGGGGAAATGCAAGAGTATTTAGTGATTGTTGTTATGCAGATGTCATTAACGGGTCCGTTGCAGGGAGACATCATGCTAGAAAGCCTTGAGTGCCTTTCAAGATCTCAGTTAACTCAGGAGCTTAATTCACAAAGCATTTTGTGGCGTCTTGGTTTCTGTTGCGGTCTCCAGGGCCGTTTTGCATTGCCAGAATACTGTGGAGATTTTGAAAGTGTAATAAGCCCAGATGTGCCAGGGTTGTGGCTGGGACAGCCTTCTCCAGTGGTTGGTCCTTTATTTTAAGCCACGGCTCCAACCACTCGAGGTCCTTGCAGAGGATTTACTTAGCACTGCAATTCCAGCAACAAGCACAACATGTCGGTGCAGCTGCCTCTCTGCCTCCTTCCCCCTGCCTACCCCACCAGAAGCGGTGTTTGTTCTGCTGCCACTGTGGAGAGCATTGCTGTACTCTTCACGGCCTGACAGCCATTCCTAACAGGAGGGGCACCCTGGAGAGACCCTCGCTCTGTCCCTAGGAAGGGGTCAATGTGACACCATCTGAATGCAGGTGGGGAGAGCCCTCCATTCACACATATTCCATTCATCCTTCTCCAGTTTCCATGCTGGTCTCCTGACCTCTGATTTCTCCCTCTCTTCACCCATTCAAACTCCCTCCTTTGCTTTCCAAAAATGTCCCACTTCCCCATCCTCAGCTCCATTCTCTAGGCTGACAGCAGACTCCTCCTGTTGCTATAACAACGAGCAGCAGCCTGGCCAAATCGACCAGACCCTGCCACTCTTCCCTGCCTGCATCCAAATCACCTCCCTATGTGTGAACACACTTGCTTCCTCCTCAAGCCTTCACCATCTGCCAACAAGGGGGAGATTTCTCCCTTTGGGGAGCTACTGGTCCTCTGCAACCCCCATGTGCCTCCTTCCTCCTCCTTGCACAATTGTAGCCCCCTAGATAGGTCCACACATGTGACACGGGCCACGTTTACTGTCCCACACACCCTCTGAGCCAAAATGCCACTGGTTTAGCCCATAAAACCCATGTGAATTAAGTTCTGAATACATGAAAATAGGAGGATTGCTTGAAATACGGTGAAAAAGATGTGCCCAGGGCTATATTCTGGTCTAATCTGAAAGCTGGATGGTAACAAAAGTGCAGGGAATAAAAATAATTCTAAAGTCAAGTCCCTGGCTTCTTCAGTCCTATGGTCTGAGCTTCATGCCCAGCCCACAGAGCATCTGCTGGTGTTGGGTAAAGCCTCTGTGTGACTGCAAGTTAGATAGAAGATGCTGCAGACAGAGCTCGTTGCTGCAGAGAGTGCAAAAAACAAGCTCTGCCACCCTTGAGCTTCTCTGGACCCTACTAAACCCACCAGTAACTAAGTAGTTGTGGTGTCTTTTCTACCCTGGGTTGTGACCTCTATTTAAAAGTAATTTCTCCAAGGTTTTCAGGGGGCTGGCAGCAGCAGGCTGAAAGATGCGGGTGGGAAATGGCTAGTTTCTTTCCAGCAGGGAAAGTGTCACCGAGATCCTCATCCCTGCTCAGCTTCAGCTCTGCTGCCCTTGCCTTGGGCAGGCTGCTGTTCGTGGTGCTTATCACAAGGACTTCTGACCACCAGGCTGAAGGAGATAAGCCTCCTCAGCTTATACCAGATAGCACACCACACCATGTGCTCTGTGTCTCAACACCTCTGGATATCAAAGTGCTCTAGCTTACATTTTACCTGGGGCATTTCCCATGACAGGCTTCAGGTCAGGGGAAATTTGAGGGTACCACCAAACAAACAATTTTCCTCTGGTGGGCTGGCAGTCCTCAAGAACTGCACTCCTCCAGTGCTGTGCACGTCTGTATGACAAGCAAGGTGCCTAAATGCATCCAAAGAGACCTGCTAAGAGCTCCTTCCCCAAAAGTACTCTTGTGTGCATTTTTAAATTCTGCAGCCCCTTGACATTTGTATCTGATCCTCAGTAACTGAAGTGAAATCACTTCAAAACCAGCAAATTACGAAGCAAACCAGAATCCTCAGGGCAATTTCTGTTCCTTATAGCAGTGAGATGGTTTTGCAGTGTTGCCTGCAGCTGGAATTGCATATCAACTACAGATAATTTTGATGGGTTTGTGGCCTCACCTGCGATATAAATTTACTTCTTTATACATGTAGTTTTGGGTTAAAGAACTGCTCTTTCAGTTCATTTTGGATTGCTGGCTTCAAGAACTCTTTTATTCTAAGCTACTGAGCTTTGCTTTTTCTAAAATGACTTTTAGGTGCAAAATACTTTTTGTCTCAGAGCACAGATGGGCTTTTCACACAGCCTGGTTTTGATAACTGGGTAAAAGCTTGAGACAAATTTTGGATGGCTACTGCCACTCTTGCATCAGTAGGAAGCGTATGTTCTTCCTGTGGCCACGGGGGATGGTGCCCCTTTGTGCTGAGTTTTCCATCCTTCAAAAAAGAACTGAGGGTATCTTTAATGAAACTGGTAAGTGCTACAGATTTTCTTGCCAGGCAAAGGCTTAATCCCTTAAGTGGAGACCTTCTGTATTTTGCTGCAGGCTCAGAGATGTGCCCTGTACCCCTAGGCAGGCTCAGCTGGGAACTGTGGCAGATCCAGGCTGTACCCTCTAGTACAGCAGCGAGCCAGCCCAGATGTTGTTGTCCTTACTTTGGTCAGTTGACCAACCTACTTTTCCCAGTTGAATCTCTAGCTTCAGTTGTGCTCTCTCCAGCATTGGGACCCTGCCCTCCCAGAAAGAGGGGCAAGAGCAGCCAGCCAAGGAGTGACATGGTCTGCTATACAGAAGGGATCCTTTGACCAAAGCTGACTCACCCAGTGAAGTGGAAGAAATCCCAATAACAGTGCCTTCACACTAGTGGTCCTGCTTAGCCCATTCTCTTGGAAGAAAGCATCATTCTTCTTTGAGATCATCCCAATAAGAATGTTCAATGGATCCTAGCTTTTCACCTGCCATTTCAAGACTTTTGGAGGAAAATGTCACATTTCTGAGAAATATCCTTGCTGTCTCATAGCTTGAGGCTCTTTGTTCCTCTCTAGTCTGAGCACTGCCCATCTGATCTCACAACAGAGTCACCTGGTCACATAGATGAAGTATTTGGACCCACTTGGCCCTGTGCACCATTTCCCATAAGGACAGATTCTTCCAGAGACTCATGCTATGGTTCTTAATTAGGACAATCTTGGGCTTCCTATTCTACCAATGCATGACCTATTCCTTGGTCAATCCATGATTTCTTCTAATACTTACTCCAACCCCAGTGAGATTAAACTGAAGACCACTATTCAGTGGTTTATAATTTGGGTGTTAGCAGAAACTTCCAAATCTGGAGTGGTGGTTGGGGGTTTTTGTTTGTTTGTTTGTTTTTGTTGGTTTTTTTTCAGAAATAATTGGACAGAACCTGTCTTGAGCCAGCAACTCCCCAAATGAGTTTAATTCCTTAAATCACAAATCCCTTTTGTAACAGCAGGCTACATGAAGTTGTTGTACTTTCCCCCATTTCCAGTTTTTAACTCATCACAGTATGTGTGGTTATTACTAGGAAGGAAAGAAGGAGGTAAAGCCCCAGTAGCTCATGTGCCTTTTTTATCCTCTGACTGCAAGTTTCATGCCTAAGAAGTGTTTCACTGGAGGGCTGTGCAGAAATCTGAACAAGATCTGGGCAGGCTGGAGATCTGGGTGAAGGTGAATCTAATGAGGTTCAGTAAGTGTTGAGTCCTGCACCTGGCATCAGTAAAGACTGGGAAAGCAACTTCATGGAGAAAGACCTTGGAGTTCTAGTGGACAGCAAGTTATCCATGGCACAGCAACGTGCCCTTGTGGTCCAGAGGGCCAACAGCATTCTGGGGTGCATCAAGAAAAGTGTGTCTAGCAGGTCTAAGGAGATTCTCCTCCTGTTCTACTCTGCCCTGGTGAGACCACACCTGGAATATTGTGTCCAGTTTTGGGCTCCTCAATTCAAGGCAGAGAGCTGTTGGAAAAAGTCCAACGGAGAGCTGCAAGGATGATTAATGGACTTGAACATCTCTCCTGTGAAAAAAGACAGAGAGAAGTGGGGCTGTTTAGTCTTGAGAGAAGGCTGAATGGTGATCTTAGCAATGTCTATAAACATCCGAGGGGTGGGATGTCAAAATGAAGGTTCCAGTCTCTTTTCCACAGTGCCCATGATAGGACAAGGAACAACAGGTACAAGCTAGAACACAGGAGGTTCTACCTCAGTATGAGGAGACACTTCTTTACTGTAAGGTTGACAGAGCACTGGAACAGGCTGTCTAGAGAATTTGTGGAGTCTCCTTCTCTGGAGACATAAAAAACCCACCTAGATGTGTTCCTGTGCAACCTGCCCTGGGTGATCCTGCTTTGGCAGGGAATTTGGGCTCAATGATCTCTGGAGGTCCCTTCCAACCCTTCCAATTTAAAACTGAAGATATTTGGAATGTCTAACTTCCAAATAAGGGGAAATCATCCAAGAAAAATGCCTGCATAGTTAAGAGATGCTATTCAATAAAAGCATTTTGTATGTGCAACTCTTTCAAGGCAGCTGTCTTCATGAAGGCCAGTATTCAGCCAATGAACTTCCAAAAATCACTCATTGTCTTGAAAATGTCATGATTATCACCAATGTAGCAAGGACTACAGGACTAGATGACATTCATGATCCCATGTTCCACCTCTTCTGAGACAGGGGTTAGGCAGGGAAAGAGCACTGAATTAGTTGAAGAAGTGTTTCACCTGTTGTTGGAGTTCAGAAAGGTTTGCATTGCAGGCAGCATGAGCATTAGTGTTTTTCAGAAGTTGCTAGGAGTGGGGCTGGAGATGTTTGCAGATGGTGCTTCATGCACATGTAGCTTCAGCACTCCCCATTGTGCTTAAATGTGGCTTGAGTCCACAGCAGCACAAGCAGGGTTCACGCAGTGTGAGGTTTTGTGTGTGTGTGTGTGCCAAGGGAGCACTGCCTCAAGAGAATTCATTAAGAGAAACAAAGCAGAGGTCGCTCTTTGGATCATCTTCTAAGTGTAGCTAGCTCTCTGTGTGCTAAAACAAAATGCTTTAATTAGTGGCTTTGTGTCATGAACAATCACTTTAGCAGTTTATTCTGTTAAAAATTCAGTGTTCCTTTTATGCATGTTACCATTTCTGTTTCATAAGGAGGGTTGAGGAAATATGGTCCTGCAAATCTGCCAATGTCACCTTCTCCAAAGTCCATGCATCTGGGCTGGGTCAACCCCAGGTACAAATACAGGCTTGGTGCAGAGTGGTTTGAGAGTGGTAGGTCTGAAGAGAGAGGCTTAGGGGTGTTCACTGATGAGAAGCTAAACAGGAGCTGTCACATGGCCCAGAAGGCAAATTGTATCCTAGGATGCATCAAGAGGAGTGTGACCAGCAAGTTAAGAGAGGTGATTCTGCCCCTTCACTCTGCTCTTGTGAGACCCCACCTCAAATACTGCATCCAGTTCTGGTGTCCCCATCATAAGGACACAGAACTGTTGGAGTCAGTCCAGGGGAGGGCCACAAAGATGACCCAAGGGCTGGAACACCTCTGCTGTGAGGACAGGCTGAGGAAGCTGGGGTCTTTCAGCCTGGCAAAGAGAATAGTCTGGGGGTGCCTTACAGCTCCCTGCCACTATCTAAAGGGATCCTATAGGAAGGCTGGAGGGGGACTTTTCTTTAGAGTGTCTAGTGAGAGGACAAGAGGGGAAGGTTGAAAGCTGAGGGAGAGTAGGTTTAGACTGGATCTTAGGAAGAAGTTCTTCAGTATGAAGGTGGTGAGACTCTGAAACAGGTTGCCCAGGGAGGCTGTGGATGCCTCCTCCCTAAGGGGGTTTAAAGCCAGATTGGATGAGGCCTTGAGCAGCCAAATTTAGTTGTGAGACAACACTGCCCATGGCAGGAAGGTTGGAGTAGATGATCTCTAAGGTGCCTTCCAACCTAAGCTATTCTATGATCCTATGATTACTTTAATTACATATTTCTGTACTAAATAGTATTGTGATCTATGGATTCTATTAATTTACATCTTAGCTTTCAACCTAGTTCTTTGTGTTCTCTGTTTTATTCTCTCTCCATTAGGTGTGTTCAGATTTGGTTATACTCCCCCCCTCAAATAATTTCTCTGTTGTTACCTGGAGCATCAGTCACTGCAAAGATGCACAGCCCATTCCCAAATCATGTATGTAGCCTCCTAGTGCCATCTCTTAGTGCTCTTACATGAAATTGGTGGACAGAGGAAGCCTGACCCCATGTGCTGAATGGGGAGCAAAGAGCCAAGAAGCTCCTGAGCTTTATTCTTGGCACTCTTTCTAACTCACTGTGTGGTCCTGGCCTCCTCCTTGAGGCTCTGATTCAGCCAACCATTGCAGCTCTTTGCTTCTATTAAGACTGTGAACAGCTGACTGAGTTCAATGGGAAGTCAATAGACTAAATCCTTTAGTGTTTCAGTCTTAATCTTCTAGTATCAAGTGTTCTGTCAATTTGTTGGGTATATCACATATCCAGGATGAAAAAGTATGAATGTGTGTGAGAACTGGAGGTTAATATGCTTTCATCTGGGTTTCTCTTTGCCATTTGTAATAATTAAGAAGGCAAAATAATGAGGTTCAATTAAAACAAAAATGCAGCATGAGAAGGCAAGTTTAGAATGCCAGTTAAGTGACATTTTGTCTGCAGCACTAAGAAGATAGATCCCAGTTTAGCTGATGGATATTTTTATATGCAGGCATGCACCTGCTGAGTTAACATCTGCTCTTTCACCCTGTGTTCAAAACACCAGGAAGCCTCTGATGGTGTGTGGAGTGGATGCTTCGGGGAGTGGGTAGCAACAACCAGGTTATGCAGAGGTCCTGCAGGATGCATTCCTGTGCAGCCTGCCCTAGGCAAGCCTGCTTTGTCAGGAAGGTTTGGACTACAGTNTCTGGACCTGCTCCAACAGTTCCATGTCCTTCCTGTGCTGGGGGCTCCAGAACTGCACACAGGACACCAGATGGGGTCTGATGAGAGCAGAATAAATGGGCAGAATCCCCTCCCTTGTCATGTACAAAGAATCATAGAATCATTTCAGTTGGAAGAGACCTCTAAGCTCATCAAGTCCAACCTTCAACCTAAGACCACCATGACCATTAAACTATGTCCTGAATTGCCACATCCACACAGTTTTTGAACACCTGCAGGGATGGTGACTCCACCTGGGCAGAAAGTGGGTTCTTAAGGTAAGAAAGCTTCAAACTTGTGCCTACACCCACAGCTTTTCCTTATACCTTGTTCTTTTCCTGGACAAAAAAAAAAATGAGCTGCCTTCAGGTATGATTTAAAGCTGGTCATGAGGGCTTAGGGATGGAAATCTCCTTGCTTTTTAATGTGATTCATCTGCTTCTGAGTGCCCTTTTAAAATACATTCCCTGATGGTTAAAGTTGATGAGGTAATCTAGAGGAAGTTCAGCAGTGTTCAATATTCTCTACTTTCTGAGTTTTGGAAGATTGCCTTGGGAGTATTTCTAAATTTCAGAATCTTTCTGGAAAAAAATTGTCAAGCTGGAAAGCAAGAGGAAGGTTCAAGTGATGTGGGTTATTTCCATGCCTGGCTAGTGAAAATCAAGTACTCCTGTTCTTAAACTGTAGCAAACCATAACGTGACACTGTGAAAGACGTGTATCATTCCCTCTCCATCTTTTGGAGGGGCCAGAACAAGGTCTGCCATCAGCAACCCCAATCTCATGGTGCTTCCTGTAGTCCTCATCTTGACTTACCGTGTCTTGTAGCACAATTCAGGTTGGAAGGGATTTCTGAGTGCCTCTGGTGAGACCTAAAATCAGGGTCAGCTTAGGGCAAGTCACATCTTCTTCCAGATGAGTTTTTAATATCTCCAGGAGTGGAAATTCCAAGACCTCTTGGGGCAGCCTGCTCTAGTGCCATATGACATTCTTCACCCTTCAGTTTGGCACCTTTCTTGCTTTTCAGGATTCCCATTTGGGACTCATATAAGTAAGGGCATTGACTGATTTGAGTTGCCTAAACATTGGTATCTGATACCATTTTAAGTATTAGTGGGGACTCTCACCTCAGGTAACATATGCTTGCAGGGTTGCATGGGGACTAGAGGTGGGAATACCTTAATGTAATATAGCACCTAAGGACAAGAAAATATTTCTGCTGTTGGGCTGCACCTGTGGGAAGTACCAGTTGTGCTTAGCACTGCTACCATCCTTGTAGTCCTGACCCATGGCAACAACACTGCTGCCATGGAAGTGCATGCTGGGCTCACTGGAAGAGGCATGGCTTTGGATGCCATGGGGCTTTCTCTGGGGCATGGTCTGGGGAGCAACAGCAGCAGGAGGTGATACTATCTTCAAAGGAGAAAGCATCTCAAAAAGTGTCTGCATGTAGTGGTTGCTGGTCGGTTGGCATCAAGCAGGTGCTTAAGGCATGTGACAGGAGGTCATGGACAACCACTCAGGTGGACATCTGTGAAGTCTGAGTGATATGATATCTTCTGTGTCTGCAACCAGGCTAAAGTCTTTGTGGCTTTGCACCTTTGTAGGTTCTCTGTGACCAGCAAGGATCAAGTCTCCTTCTCCTGGCTGATGAGCTGTGCTGCTTGAGGCATGTGGGTAACACCAGGCTTGGGTTCAGTAAGAAAGATCTCACATATATGCTGCTTAGGTAGGGTGAAGAGGAGGAAGATGCTGCCAGTCCATTATGCTGTGCACTAGCAGAGCTGCAGTACATTGATTCTGGCTTTCCAACCAGCTGAAGCTTTGGTCTGTTATGACAGGAATATCATATAAAGACTGGAGCTACAACCTGAGCAGGATGTGGCAGTCAAAATCTTTTTGCAAGGAGTTCTAGAGATTTAATATACCAAAAAAATCTCTTCTGTCATTATTATAAAAATACAGATATTTATTGTATAATGTTTAGCTTATAACATGACCAAGGGTTTTACTATACCAAGATTTACTATACCAAAAAATCTCTTCTGTCATTATTATAAGAAAACAGATATTTAATGTATAATGTTTAGCCTATAACATGACCAAGCGTTTCTCCTCTGACTGGTGACACCCTCTGCTGTGTGGAGAGGTGACAGTGTGGAACATGATGAATACTCAGATGAGCTGCAGGGAACAAGCACGGTCAGGCAAGCCATAAATTCAAGCTCTTTATTCTCTGCTGAGACTAACCTACAGTGGTTATATAAAAAGTGATATAGGTGCATCTTCCACCTGAAAAGGAGGGGTTGACAACACTTATTTCCCAGCACAGACCCTCTTTCTTTGCCCTGCTGGAGGTGCACCGCAGCAAACACAAACATTGCCATTTTCTGCTTCACAAGGCAACTGCTGGATGGGGAATTTTTCACCCAATAATGTGGAAATAACAAAGAATGGCAAGTATCAATAATCAAAGGCACCAGCCTGCATCTGGGGTTTACAAAATGCTGTGGCACACTGAAGATTTTCTAAACAACCTCCTTGAAGTTTGAATTCTTGAGCTTCCAGATTTCTCAAGGCCCAAAGGCACTAGAGAAAAAAAAGAGAAATGTACAAACAGAATTTTAAATAAAGCTCTCTACAGAGAGGAAACTAAGAAAGAATAAGACATTGATCCTGTAAGGGAGAAAAAGAGCTGAACACAGAGGTCCTTTGTTGTGTTAGACCTTTGAACTCATCTACACTGTGCTATCATTTCCAGTGGCATTGACTAGAGGTGGCTAAAACCAGGAAAAAACAATACAGAACTTTATCAGTCAGATTTAATTTGAGGGAGGTTTTCAGGAGCTAAAACTCCTGCCTGAACCGTAACAGGTTTATTTTTGCAAGAACAAAACAAAGTCTGGAGGAAGGACTCCCTGTGGAGTTAGTCAATGGAGCGGCTCCTTCCCTGCTAGTACAGCTTTCGTGCTTGGCACCAGGCAGAAGACCCAGCCCAAAGAGCTGTCAGTTTGTCTGAATTCAGAAACAATCAGAGAATTTGAAATCCTTTTGCTTTGTTATGTAAATCTCAGTCCTGATGTGCATGGCCAAAATGCAGTTTGCTAGTGGTCTGGGTCTGGGCCTTTAATTTGTCTTGAAATCGTTGGAACAGGAGCGTGCATCTATTGCGACCATCTAGAAAGACAACCTTGCAAGAGACCACTTCTGTATGTCTTCAAAGACATGTAATCAACTAAGAGTCTTCACTTGGATTTGATCCCTAGAAATCTTCAAGATCTTCAAGATNAGGGGGTTGGAACTAGATGATCCTTGAGGTCCCTTCCAACCTTACCATTCTATGATTCTATCCCTAGCAACCTTCCAAATCTTCCATTCCCTTTCTGTTGACCACACAAGGGCTTGGGATGCTTTAAGAGGATTTTTCATTACAAGCAAATGTGTAGTACCTTGTTCAATGCATCTGGCACCCGCTGCTCTTTTCTGGATAGAGACTTAAAGGACATGCTTATGGTCAAGACACTTCAACAGATCCTTAGCAGACATCTGAGGATAATCACAGAATCATAGAGTGGTTTATGTTGGAAGGGACCTTAAAAATCACCTAGTTCTGACCCATCTGGCATGGAGAAGAACACCTTCCACTACACCATGTTACTCAAAGTCCTACACAGTCTGGCCCTGAACACTTCCAGGGAAGGGGCATCTACAACTTTGTGCAGACTGTTCCAGTGTTCCACCACCTTCACAATAAATAATTTCTTCCCAGTAATCCTGCATCACTCAGCCTAGTTGGGATGAAGCTCACTGCAAGAAATACTCTTGACTACATACAAACTTTGAGTAGGGAAAAAAAAAAAGTCCAAGTTTTCCATGAATAAAAAACTTGTCCACAACAAGAACTTGCAGGTAATCAGTTGGTGCCTGTGTGGATTTTGCAGAGAAAGTGGTTTGTTCCAGCACACTAAGACACTGAACAACCCTTTAAAGATTTCTTTTCTGAGTTTTGGGTTCAGTGGAGGTCTTATGAATGGGTAAGAAGAATGTGGGAAAGAAAAAATGAAGGTAAGAGGAGAAATATCTGCTGCCACCTGGAAGTACTCTAGGTTTAAACTGCTCTGTATTCATCATCACAAGCATTTTGATCCCTGACAAATTAAAGAGCATATACCCTTGAGGAAAAAAGAATGTAAGGAATTGTTTCCCAGGAAAACCCTTTTAGGAATGATTTACATGGTGGAGGGAGGAAGTAATCTCAGCTGTGTAATTCATATGGTATTTCAAAAATGTCTCGAGATGTACCTGTGCTCTCATGATTCCCAGCATTGTAAAGCAGAGTGAAAAGAATGAGAGATGAGCCTGAGAACATTCCTCTGGGAAATACATTGTCCTGTGATGAGGGAGGAGACTTTAACCCTTGGAAAAGGCTTCCTACAGACTGCAGATGTGAAAAATGTTCCCTGAATGGTAGTTCTCACCTGAGAGCTGGGGATCATATTGCACCCCATCATTACAGAACACTGGTCTAACTGTGGCTGAAGAGAATTTCCTTCCAGTCTGGGATTAACAGTTACTTGCATCTCAGCAGAGGATCTAACTAGAGATCTCTCATTGTTGATAGGGAGATGTCAATTATTTTTTATATTTCTCTTTCTCCATTTCATGTCCAAGGGAGAAGAACCTGCCACTACCCTTCAACTGCCCTTACCTGGGACTTGGCCCTTCTAGGCTGTTGCAGGCTGTTTTGGGGTACAGTGGAAACCAAGAGCTAGCTCTTCTTAGTTCTCTTGTTGAGAACAGCAAAATCAAGGACCTAAAGTTATTGGTCCCAAGCATTCAGAAAATGGACTGAAAAATACAAAACTCATGAAACAAGTCTTAAACAATAGCTGGAAAACCACTCAGTGGGATAATTTGATTTTCTGCCTACAATTTGTCAGCAGCTCTAGAGGCTAGAAGCTGGTTTGAAAGGAGAGATAAGCTGTCCATGCAGTCATATAAGATCAGTAATCAAGACTATTAACAACTATGCCAATTCCCTCTAAATAAAAAGGTATCCACCAATTATTTACATGCAGTCCTCATTTTTGTGGTGCTAGCGGTGCAAAATAGTAAGAAGCATCTCTGGAGCATCTTTCACCACAGTGTTGCATTTCTAGGGAGCTCCTGATATTTCTTTCCTTTCTGCTTCACCGTGGTGGTATCTGAACAACTTCTCATTGAGCATAAAGCACATGAGTAAGGTCTGTCAAAACTGATTATAGCTTTGCTGCTGCTGAGACATTGTAATGTCAGTTCTTCTTACATTTAACTTCTCAATAGCCCCACTCGGAATTCAGATGTTTGCTGTAATTTAATAAAATACTCTAACAAATATATTTGTGTCAAACAGAAATGTCCTCAGTGGTGAGTAATAAAGCACTTAATCCAGCTGCAGAAGCATGAAGTGTAATATTTCTTGGAATCATTTCCTTTTCTGTGTCACAAGGTGATCTTAAAATCTCACAGAATGCATCAAGCTCCGCTACTGGAGCAGTTCCAATTTACTCTTCATCACCTAATGAACTTTTTTTTTTCTTTTTTCTATTTTCTTTTTTCTTCTTTTTCCTTTTTTCTTTTTCCTATTTTCTTTTTGCTTTTTTTTTCTTTTTCCTTTTTCCATTTTTCTTTTTTACTTTTTTCTCTTTTTTTCTTTTTTTATTTCTATTTTCTTTTTTCTTTTTTCCTTTTTCTTTCTATTTTCTTTTTTCTTTCTTTTCTCATTTTTCTTTTTTCTATTTTCTTTTTTGTTTTTTCTTTTTCCTTTTTCCTTGTTTTTCTTTTTTGTTTTTCTTTTTTCTTTTTTCTTTTTTCCTTTTTCTTTCTATTTTCTTTTTTCTATTTTCTTTTTTGTTTTTTCTTTTTTCCTTTTTCTTTCTATTTTCTTTCTTTTATTTTTCTTTTTTCTTTTTTCTTTTATCTTTTTTCCTTTTTCTATTTTCTTTTTTCTTTTTTTATCTTCTTTCCTTTTTCTATTTTCTATTTTCTTTTTTCTTTATTTTCTTGGTTTTTTTTCTATTTTCTTTTTTCTTTTTCCTTTTTTCTTTTTTTCTTTTTTTGTTTTTCTTTTTTCTTATTTTTTCTTTTTTCCTTTTTCTTTCTATTTTCTTTTTTCTATTTTCTTTTTTGTTTTTTCTTTTTTCCTTTTTCTTTCTATTTTCTTTCTTTTATTTTTCTTTTTTCTTTTTTCTTTTATCTTTTTTCCTTTTTCTATTTTCTTTTTTCTTTTTTTATCTTCTTTCCTTTTTCTATTTTCTATTTTCTTTTTTCTTTATTTTCTTGGTTTTTTTTCTATTTTCTTTTTTCTTTTTCCTTTTTTCTTTTTTTCTTTTTTTGTTTTTCTTTTTTCTTATTTTTTCTTTTTTCCTTTTTCTATTTTTTTCTTTTTTTTTTCCTTTTTCTTTCTATTTTCTTTTTTCTTGTTTCTTTTTTTTCTTTTATCTTCTTTCCTTTTTCTATTTTCTTTTTTCTTTCTTTTCTTGTTTTTTTTCTATTTTATTTTTTCTTTTTCCTTTTTTCTTTTTTTGTTTTTCTTTTTTCTTATTTTTTCTTTTTTCCTTTTTCTTTCTATTTTCTTTTTTCTTTTTTCTTTTTTCCTTTTTCTTTATATTTTCTTTTTTCTTTTTTCTTTTTTTCTTTTATCTTCTTTCCTTTTTCTATTTTCTTTTTTCTTTTTTCTTTTTTCTTTTTTCTTTCTTTTTCTTCTCTGATCTGCAGTCTGAAAGGAGAAGATATAAAAGAAGAATGAGTGCTGTGTCTATTGCAGATACACATTGCTCAGCTTGTTTTAACCAATTTTGCACTTTCTTTTTCCTTGATTTGATTTCTTGAAATGTCAAAAAATCTGATCTGGAAAGACAATTAAAATATTGTTCATGTTTGAACAATATATTCATGTTTGAATATATTCATGTTACTCATGTTCATATATTTGAACAATATATATGACATTATATTTTGCTTTAATGTTTAATTCAGTTAGGAATCAAATATAATCTTCTGAAATAGAGCAGGAATCTCTTACCACCTACTGCTTTTTTCCCCCTGCTTATTTTTCTTTTCTCCCAAATTATTACAGAGTATCCAGTAACTACTGGGACTTCAGATCCTGGAAGAGCATTTTACATGTCACCCTACAGCTTGTTGGAAAGACTTGGAAGGGTTTCTCGTGGCTTGCCCCTGACTTTTGGATTGGTGGTAAGTGTGAGAACTTTCCTTTCTTGATGTTTCCTCCCTGGGACTTTTGAGTACAAGAAAATTTTCATTTGGATTGGTGTAAGTGTGAGAACTTTCCTTTCTTGATGTTTCCTCCCTGGGACTTTAGAGCACAAGAAAGTTTTCATTTGGGAGCTGCAAATAGTAGAGTACACTAAGGGGCAGTGAAGTGCCCCACATAATGTGAATGTTCAGCTTGGTTTTATGAATGGCTGCTACTGAGAGGGAGCTGTACCATGCCCTCTCATGGCTTATTTCTTTGTCTGGTGCATAGAAATGTCTTTTCTTTCCATGCTGTGGCAGATCATAGAATGGTTTGTGTTGGAAAGAACCTCCAAAGGTCGTCTAGTCCACCCCCTCTGCAGTCAACAGGGATATCCTCCATTAGATTAAGTTGCCCAGAGCCCTGTCAAGCCTCACCTTGAGTGTCTCCAAGGATAGGGCCTCAATTACCTCCCTGGGCAACCTGTTCCAGTATTCCACTACCTCTTTTTCCTAACATCCAACCTAAATCTACTCTTCTCTAATTTCAAACTGTTGCCCCTTGTCCTATCACTCTAGGTCTTTGTAAACAGTCCCTCTGCAGCCTTCTTGTAGGCCTCTTTCAGGTACTGCAAGGTTGCTATTAAGTCTGGAGCCTTCTCTTCTCTAGGCTGAACAACCTCAGCTCCCTCAGCCTGTCCTTGTAGCAGAGGTGTTCCAGTGCCCTGATCATTCTTGTGGCCCTCCTCTAGACCTGCTCCATCAGGCCCATGTCCTTCTTGTGTTGGGAGCACCAGATCTTTTCCTAGGTCCTTGTTTATTCACATAACTATTTAAAATACATGTATTTAAAAAACAAAAACTGAGCATAAGAAAGAAACAAACCCACCCAGAGGGCCATATTGACTGGCTACACTTCAAAGCCATTCCTTGACTGCTGCACATTTCTCAGTTATGAAATGCTGGTATTTCATATAACTTCTTGCCACTAGCACAGCATGACCTCCCCATGTTTATTCTGGATGCAGAGAAGAAACCACATGTCCAAGGACTGCAATGGCCAGCACAGCTCCTGGGAAAGGAGGCTGAGGGGTCAAAGCCTGGCCATGGGTTTGTGGTGCATGCTCCTGTCCCAGGCGATTTGCAGCACTTAGCTTTTCTTGGTCATCATCCATCTTGCCCCTTCCAAACATGGGTTCACCATCCACAGCAGACAAGACTCATCAGGAGGCAGCTGAAACTTGGGAGGTTCACACTGAGTGGCAGAGTTATCAGTTATTTCTCAGTGGACCCAAGTTGTTGGAGCTGTCAAGATGCAGTGAAGCTCATCAGAGGATTTCAGGCAAGCTGAAAAGAAAATAAAAACAGAAGAACAGTGAGAAATTAACTTCTTAGCTGTTTTTGTGGCTGTTACACATTGAATATTCTTCAGCAAGAGCTGGTAAAGAGTAAAGAAGATGGAAGAGCCCTTGGTTTCTACAAAAGTTACATGTTCTGTGGTTTTGATATCTCCTTTCTCACTGAAGTTGGTTCCTAGGTGTCAGAATTTGGTTAGAGTAAGGGCTTGGACAATTGAGATGGAAGAAACAACTTGAGACTGGCAAGAAAGGAAGGTGATGTGACCTCATGACATTGGAAAGCAGGGTTTGGGGAATGACCTTTAGAAGCCCCTTCCAACCCAAACCTTTCTATAATTCTATGAATCTAATTCTGAAACTGAATTGCTTCTGGAGAAGCAATAATGCCCTTCTAGATAATGGTTCTACTCACCAAAGCAGAATTCAATGTGCCTGAAGACTGGGACAGAAAATCCTGAGACTGTTGTGTCCAAACAAGCTGGGTCACTGTGCTTCAGGTATGCAACAGATATACAAGATAAAGGACAGGGTCAGATTTCCTCCCTTGACTTATTGCTTATTGCCACATCCACAGCACCATTTAAGCATCTAATTCCAATTCCCAGGGATTAGTTCCTAGGTTTAGATTTGGAAGAGGGAAAGGCACTGGGCAGAGCCAGATTTTTGAGTCATACAGAGGACTAAGAGGCAGCAATTAGATCATTCTCTTGAGTGTGAAAGAGCCAGGTGCTGGTTCTTTCTCTGCCTCACTTGAAATTTGCACTGAACTCAAGGCTCCTGGCTTCCCAGGGACTTACCCACCTCTTGGGCATTTAGAGATGTTGTAAGCTATGTCTGTTTTTGCTGCCATTTATCATAGAATCATAGAATCATAGAATGGTAAGTTTAGAAAGGACCTCAAAGATCATCTAGTTCCAACCCCCTGCCATAGCCAGGGACACCTCCCACTAGTACAGGTCACTCAAGGCCTCGTCCAACCTGGCCTTGAACACCTCCTTATCCACTTTCTATGATAATTGAGGTGATGGAAGAAGAGAAAATAAATGAGAATGCTTGGGAGGGACAGCAACTGTAAAGCATTATAAAATCACTATATGTATTTTTAAAAGTGCAAATGATCTAAGGGCCCAATACAGAAAATTCCAGCTGTTAATAGGCCTTCATTTCCTCTTACAAAAACTCAGGGTTGGATTTTCAACTGATATAGTCTATTTTGTTGCAAATTGGAAAAAAAAACAAACAAACCAAAACAAAGAGATTATCACTTTGGGTTGACAGCATGACACCAGCTAGAGCTTATTATTCAAGCCATTATCTCCTGACAGATGTAGAGTTTCAGGCTGAAACCAGATTTTGTGTCTCTTTCTTTGCATTTCTGGTGTTTGGGTAGGGTAGCTGGCAAGAATAACAGCTGCTTTACCTTGAGATTGGATTAAAGATTTTAGCCTAACTATATTGTTATGTATCAGCACAAGGTCTCAGCTGTAGCATTCAGTTCTCTCATTTTCAAGAGATTTGGAGATATATCAGGCATCTGCAGGTAAGGTGTTTTTCTTAAAATGCTAGAATAAATCCTCAAGATTCACCAGAGTCTGGTGTCATTTCAGTCACCTCATTTGAGTGGAATTTGATCTATACAGACTCTGTGGATCTCTTAATTTCCTCTGCCCTGATTAGACATAGATGTCAGCGTGTCTCAATTCTCAGTCACAGATTCCTTGGAGCTCATTCTTCAGAAACATTAATTACTCCAGTGCTCACTTCTGGGAAGTCCCTTTTTCATGTCTTCCAAATGGTGCTTCCTCATCACTGGTACCCATGAATAGCTGAAAAACCAGCACATCTCTGAATGTGTGTTCAGAGCAAAGCTCTGGAGAACAACCCATGTTGTTCTGCTGGTGCATTGCTCTTACTGCTTCTGGTGAGGATCAGATCAGGCTAGGGGGAAGTCACATATAGAATGGCTTAGGTTGGAAGGAACCTCAGAGATCATCTACTTCAATGCCTCTGCTGTGGGCAGGGATGCCTCTCAACTAGGCTTGGTTGCCCAAGGCCTCAACAGGAACATGCTATTTGTAAGCTACTGTTCAGAAAGAGTCAAAATGTGCACATCTGCCACATCTGGCTGTGATCTACCTGGAGAGCAATCTGTGAAAAATCACCTTTGAATGCAGAGTTGACTTCCANTCCAGAATTGCACACAGGACTCCAAGTGGGGTCTGAGGAGAGCAGAGTAAAGGGGGAGAATCCCCTCCCTCTCCCTGCTGGCCACACTGCTCTTGCTGCAGCCCCAAATTGGGAAGCATTACTGTGTATGTGTCTTGATGCAAGTGAGGTAAACATCCCTTGCTTGTAAGCATCTCAACCTTTCTCCTATGTGCTCTAATTGAACCTGCATTCCTGGCCCATGGTAGGGTGGACAGTTATCCCACCCCCCCATATCTTTTTATTAAGTATTCATAAATTAAATTATCATACAGATGAGGAGACAGCAATATGCCCTTCACTCTCTTTACAGCACCTGCAATATATTATATGAAAATGAAACTCACATTTAATTGATGTTGAAGCTTGTGAAATAATTATTCTTCCCTGAATTTGGACACATATTTTAGTTATCCAGACTGATCTATAACTACCCTCAGGCATCTCATGCTGACAGCTACTCAGATAAACCTATTTACTTGTGCAAAGATGAGCATTATATGACATGCAATAGTATCTAGCCATGTCAGCATTTTTTCAGATGAAAAATTGATGGAGAGTAAGGAGTGTTTGTGCTGTCTCCTTTGCTGCAGACACAGATGTGCACAGACACCCACCCTTATGTGCTCCTTATGGGCACAGTCCAGCTGAATTCTTTTTTTATATAACATACAAAACAATCTTCTAAGTTTAATTTGTGACTCCAGTGTATTTGGTTAAGAGAGGAGAGCTTTAGCTACAATAGCCACAATAATTGTAATATAGCCCAGATCTCTGAAAAATTAATATCCTTTCATTTGGACAGTTGTGAAGTCTTTGGACCCATCTGGATCCAGAGCTGCAAACACCCAGCTGTTAGATGCACTGTAAAGAAAGGTCCCAGAGCAGCTGCTCTCTGGCTGCTCACATTCATCCCAAATCACAAACTATCAGACATTTCTTCAGCCTGGAGAAGAGAAGGCTTTGAGGAGACCTTAGATTACCCTTCCAGTATCTGAAGGGGGCCTACAGGAAGGCTGGGGAGGAACTATTTACAAGGTCTTGCAATGACAGCACAAGGGGCAATGGGTTTAAAGTGGCAGAGGGGAGATTGAAAATGGATGTTAGGAGGAAATTCTTTGCAGTGAGGGTGGTGAGACACTGGCACAGGTTGCCCAGGGAGGTTGTGGCTGCTGCCTCCCTGGAGGTGTTGGAGGCCAGGTTGGAGGAGGCCTTGAGTGCCCTGTACTAGTGGGAGGTGTCCCTGCTTTGGCAGGGGGTGGGAACTAGATGATCCTTGAGGTGCCTTCCAACCTTACCATTCTATGATTCTATGATTTTCAGCAGACTTCTGAACACCAGATCAAAAAGTACAAGCAGAGTGGTACCAATGTGTGCTGAGCTGAGTCACCAGTGCCTAAGCTGGTGACCAGAGCAGTGACTGCTGCAGCCAACACAGAGTCACCACCTCCAGCCTTGCAGCTGAAATCCCCAGACCTGAATTCCACTTTGAAATTAACTGCAAGGGGAGAAAAGCAGTGAACTTTTTAGTGAGAATTTAAAGCATAGCCCTCACTTTTCCTAACAGCTCTTGAACTGCTGATGTTGTGCCACTAGGATACATGTTCATGGAAAGAAATTGGTGATTGCTAAAAGGGCTTGAGAAATAAAAATAAGGGCAAGAAACCTTCTTTCTACCTGGCTTGTCTTTATGGGCCATTGGCTGGATGGTTCATTCACACAAGCTAAATTCCCACAGGCTTCCTCTTCTCTGGCAGGCTGATTTACTTGATGGTAGCAACCTCAAGGTCAAGGGAGGTAAGCAGTCATGCTGTGCAGACATTGCTTTCCCAAAAGAGATACTACCTATTTTAAGCCCCTCTTTGACCACTGATGCAGGGGCAAGGGACTTGCTCTAGCTAAGAGGAAATTACTGGGGATAAACATCATGACTGGAAGTCTGAGGTTGTTCCTGTGTGGCCTGCCCTAGATGATCCTGCTTTGGCAGGGGGATTATACTTGATGATCTCAGGCGGTCCTTTCCAATCCCTAATCACAGAATCATAGAATCATAGAATGGTAAGGTTGGAAGGGACCTCAAGGATCATCTAGTTCCAACCCCCTGCCATAGGCAGGGACACCTCCCACTAGCACAGGTCACTCAAGGCCTCCTCCAACCTGGCCTTGAACACCTTCAGGGAGGGAGCAACCACAACCTCCCTGGGCAACCTGTGCCAGTGTCTCACCACCCTCACTGTAAAGAACTTCCTCCTAACATCCAGTTTCAATCTTCCCTCTGCCAGTTTAAACCCATTGCCCCTCGTCCTGTCATTACAAGACCTTGTCAATAGTCCCTCCCCAGCCTTGCTGTAGCCCTCTTCAGATACTGGCAGGCTACTCTAAGGTCTCCTGGAAGCCTTTCTGTGATTCTGCTCATCCTCGAGAAAAGAAGGCTCTGAGGAGGCCTTATTGATGCCTTTAAATAATTTAAAGGGGGCCTATAAGAAAGATGGGAGCAATCTTTTTAGCAGGGTCTGTTGTGACAGGACAAGGGGTGATGGTTTTAAACTAAAAGAGGGTAGATTTAGAGCAGATATAAAGATTTTTATTTGTTTTTCCAGTGATGGTGGTAGAACACTGACACAGGTTGCCCAAAGAGGTGGCAGATACCCCATTCCTTGAAGCATTCCAGGTCAGGCTTTATGGGCCTCTGAGTAACCTGATCTGGTTGAAGATGTCCCTGCTTGCTGCTTGGGCAGTTGGACTAGATGATCTTTGAGTGTCTTTTCAAACCAAATACATTATATAGAACCATAGAATGGTAAGGTTGGAAGGGACCTCAAAGATCATCTAGTTCCAACCCCCTGCCATAGGCAGGGACACCTCCCACTAGAACAGGTCACTCAAGGCCTCATCCAACCTGGCCTTGAACACCTCCAGGGAGGGAGCAGCCACAACCTCCCTGGGCAACCTGTGCCAGTGCCTCACCACCCTCGCTGCAACCAACTTCCTCCTAACATCCCATTTCAATCTCCCCTCTGCCAGCTTAAACCCATCGGCCCTTGTCCTTTCATTGAATGACTCTGTGGAAAACAGAAGTAGGAAAATCCTTGCCTCATCTTTAAATATGTCATCATGTAGCACCCAGGCTGTTCTGGAGACAAGAAGAGAAAATAAGACCTTCCCTTGCCTGTGCCCAGAGATGCCATCTCTTGCTGTCAGAAACAGTCTTCCCTCTTATGTCAAAGTATCAGTAAGATTTTCCAGCAGGCTCTGTGATCCCATGCAAACTCAACCTCTGCACATCACCTTGATGATGGTTACCCCAGGGCCACCTTTGTGATCAACCATTCAGACACTCACACTGTGTTCTGTGAAAGGAGACATGCTGGGGCAGAAGGAAGAGGAAAAAAAAAGCCTAATTGACAAGAGTGGAAAAACCCAATTACAGAGATAAAAGAGGCAGGCCAGGCATATGTTTCTCAGCTTTGGATCATCAGACCTGCCACTTCTCATTATTTTGTAGCAAGCCTCACCCTCTCCTAAGAAGGGGCTCTGGCAGTATATGGCCTTTTGGAGAATCATGATGCCTGCTTGACTCACCAGAGCTTGCCTCAGCAAAGCACTTGATGGCAGAAGCAGCAACAGTAGGTGCATCGTTAGTGTAAGAAAAAAAAATGGATTAAAGGTAGACCAGAGAAAGGAGGAGGAAACAAAGAGATGAGGTACAGGAGGGGGGAAAAAGCCTACCCCAGGAGAATAAAGTAATCAAAACCATGGCATTAAATAAAACAAAGCATCTCCCATTAATAATTGAGGAAGCACGCCAGCACACAGCGTGTGCCGTGGGTATCTCATTTGTCTGAGGAATGGAAGGAGCAAAAGGGAATGAAGCAGGTATGAAAGGCATCATTTCCCTCTGCCTCTAATGAGCACTGTTGCTTTGCTTTCTTCCCCAGCACCTCCTCCCCCATTGTGGTCCCTTTTCCCCTCTTCTATTTGTCATCTGTGAACTCTTAAGAGGACACTGGTGTGGCGGCAGGTCTGAGGGAGGTGGCAGAGCTGCTTTGTCCTCTGGTGCTATTCA
Source organism: Ramphastos sulfuratus (assembly GCA_013399055.1). NCBI lineage: Eukaryota > Metazoa > Chordata > Aves > Piciformes > Ramphastidae > Ramphastos > Ramphastos sulfuratus. Next base: position 73,344 of record WBNM01032355.1, on the reverse strand, counting down.
GGAGCTGTCCCTTGATTAGGGATTTCTGCAAAGAGAGAGGAGGGTTCAGTGCATCAAAGCTTTGTGACTGTGGACAGTGGTCTGAGCAACTGATACACACAGAGACTGTTTTTTTAGGTGAAGATCATAGAATTACAGAATTGTTTCAGTTGGAAAAGACCTCTAAGATCATTGAGTCCAACCATTGACCTAGCTCCACCATAGCCATTAAAACACATCTCTCAGTGCCACATCTACACAATTTTTTAACACCTCCAGGGATGATGACTCCACCACATCCCTGGACAACTTATTCCAATACTTCACCAGCCTTCCAGATCCCAAACCAGCCCATCTCTGCTCACATTTCTGTTTGGCTCTGATTTCCAGAGCCTGGAAGTAAGTCTGTTGCCTCAGGCCTCCTGCCTGGTTAACAGAGAGGCATAGGAAACTCCTAAAATCTACCACCCAGAAGGACTCAGCCTACCCCATGGGAAAGCCCACCTCTCCCTCCACAATGCAGGAAGCCTGGGGCCACCCAAGATGCCTACAGCTGCCTGCAGGAACACAGACAGTGGCAAAGAACAAAACTGAGAAGGGATCTGAGGCTTTTGATTCCTCTTAGTGCTATTGACTGGGCTGTGTTCCTGCTCAGAGAGACAGGATTGTTTTCTCTCCAGCTTCCTTTCCAAAGCCATCTAGCAAAGCAGCAAACTTTCAACCAACAAAGGAGAGGCCACCCACCAGGATCAGCTTTCAATGGGGAAGACATGGGTAAATACAGGAACCTTGTGGACCCACACTGCTCTGGACAAGATAAAGAAGCTGTTGTGCAATAAGATGTTGAATAAGGGTGGGAATTTTGGGAATGTTTCTACAAGCCTTTTAGAAATCTCATAAACTGCACAGGTGAAGATGCAATAACCCCTTCTAGGCCCTGGAAATGGAGCCATTCCTATTTTAGTTGACATAAACAGAAGCAAAACTGGATCTGTATATTGCTCCCAAAGGACAGAGTGGCATTTTCGAGATGGTAGTGTGTACTGAAGTAGCATGCAGAGACCCCAGCAAGGATCAGAGTCTTGCTTTAGTAAAATACAGGCTTGTATGCAAAAAGAGCATGGGCCACATTAGCTGTTTTCTTCAGAGCCTTGCTGAGATTTTGAAGTGAATCCCCCATCAGTAGTGCCACAATGTGGTTTTCAGATTGGGTTTGGTGTGCTTGGGTTGAACTTCTTCTGGAGAACACATAAGCCCTGCTACCACTGTTAACTCTCTCCATGTCCTCATGGGGATAGATGTCCCTCTGGATATTCTGAAGACACTTGTGTGATGGGAACTTTCAGTGCAAGGCACTGGACTAAACTGAATCACCCTGAACTGCCCTTAGTAGAATTACAGGGGTTTCACCACTGACAGCTTCCATCTCCTGATATCCCACCACACTCAGTTACTTGCCACTGAAGGGGATGATTCAAGTGAAAAAGGATATTAGTTAGGACCTAAGTGCCTAACTAATTGCTAAATTGCCTAAATTGCTTCTGCTAATGGAATATAAGTGTTTGCTGATCACACTCTTCTGTACTGAATCAGAACTGCCTGGGACCAGAGCGGACTCTACACTTAGCACCAGGGAAAAGAATTCCTATTCTTCAATGAGTGCCAATTTCTTGTTTTACAGTCCTTATGAGGGGTACATGGGTGGAAGTGAGCCAAAGGAGGTTTTCAGTTGAGAGGAACTCTGATAGGAAATTGCTAAACTACCTGCAGTGCTGTGTAGCCTATCACTGCAATCAATTGCACTAGCAGAGAAATCCTGTTAAAAATCAGTTCTGCATTAGAAAGGGCTCTGGGGAGTCCAGGGAACTATTGCTTGGACTGAAAGAGTTATTTAGGATACCTGTACAAGTATGTCTGTTTACTAATGCATTTGAAGAGTGTATTTGACTTCCGTGCCAGAAAATCATCTGAAACTCTAATATAAAATGATCAGTGGACACATGAATAAATATAGGGGAATGGGCAAGACTTTTGTAGAGAGAAATCACACATCACAGATGTCCCAGAGCTCTTCAGGGGTCTCTGAGATTTAGAGTATGGAATAACTGAGCAGTCTGAGCTGGAAAAGAGGTGCACTGAGCAAAGCTGTAGTGTTTCAGTGGAAAGCACAAGGTACCCAAGGCCTGGCTGCTTTCTCTTTCAATGTTGAGGTTGCACCAAAAGAGACATGCGAGTGCTAGGCTTCTGAAAACCAAGGTAAAGGACACATGGACAGCCATGCAGTAAGAATGGACAGCAGCAAGGGAGTACTGCAGGGACTACATGAAATTCAACAAGGCCAAGTGTAAGGTCCTAAACCTGGGTAGGCACAATCCCAAGCACAAATCCAGGCTGGGTGGGGAATGGCTGAGAGCAGCCCTGAGGCAAAGGACCTGGGGGTCTGGGGTGATGAAAAGCTCAACATGAGCCTGCAGGCCAGACAACAATTGAGTCCTGGGCTGCAGCAAGAGCAGTGTGGCCAGCAGGGAGAGGGAGGAGATTCTGCCCCTTTACTCTGCTCTTGTCAGACCCCATCTGGAGTACTACGTGCAGTTCTGGAGCTCCCAGCACAGGAAGGACATGGAAGTGTTGGAGTGGGTCCAGAGGAGGCCACAAAGATGCTCAGAGGGCTGCAGCAGCTTTACTATGAGGACAGGCTACAAGAGTTGGGGCTCTGCAGCCTGGAGAAGAGAAGGCTTCCAGGAGACCTTAGAGTAGCCTTCCAGTATCTGAAGGCAGCCTACAGGAAGGCTGGGGAGGGACTATTTACAAGGTCTTGCAATGACAGGACAAGGGGCAATGGGTTTGAACTGGCAGAGGGGAGATTTAGACTGGATGTTAGGAGGAAGTTGTTTGCAGTGAGGGTGGTGAGACACTGGCACAGGTTGTCCAGGGAGGTTGTGGCTGCTCCCTCCCTGGAGGTGTTCAAGGCCAGGTTGGAGGAGGCCTTGAGTGCCCTGTACTAGTGGGAGGTGTCCCTGCCTATGGCAGGGGGTTGGAACTAGATGATCTTTGAGGTCCCTTCCAACCTTACCATTCTCTGATTCTATGATAAACTATTTTTTTCCCACACAATATAGACTTAAATTACTTAAATTACTCCTCACTGCAGGATGATCTTGAAAATGTACAAGGGTTCAAGAAGAAATTAGACAAGAAGAAAAATCTATTAAAGACTTAAGCAGAAAGACACTGAATCTGAGTTAGGATGCCCCTAGACCACAGATTTCTCTGTCTAGGAAAAATATTCACTGATGGTTTACAACCCTCTGAGTGTCCTACCCTTGTGCTTTTCCATGGAAAACTTGTGGTCACTGTCAAAGACAGTATTGGGCTGGGCTCTTGTTTGATCTTCACCCATGTATCCATTCTTATACTTTTATTGCACGGTGCTCAGGGGCTGGCTTCAAAATATCTGAGCAGTACATTTAAAATTATCAATGGAAATATGCATTCCCAAAACACCAGCAAGTATGTGGCAGAAACAAGTTATCAGGGAATCAAAAGTATAAATGTGTTCAAAAAGAAGCTAGACAGATCCATGCCAAATCCACCTGTCCTGTACTCTTAAACATGATGGCCTAGCAGCAGTGTGAGATTGAGCAGTGCCTCTGCTACTGATGGTTAGAAGCTCTGTGGAGCTTGCTAAAGATAAGGATTACACAGTTTCTTATCTCCTCTCTTAATATCCAGAATTAGCTGCTGTAAAAGAAAACTACATCAGTTGAACTTTGGTGCAAACTATCAGGACTGTTCAAATGTCTTACGCCCATTTCAGCAGATCACATTAGAGAACATTACCTTAGCCCTCACTGCTGCAGAAGCCCATTAAGCTACTGTGCTGGTTTGAGGTTAATTGGAATGTTTTAATGAAAAGAATTATATTATAGGCTGTGAAAAGCAAACACTGGTGATGTCTACTTCACTCATAGGTTTGCTGAGATTTGTAAGAACACAAACATAGATAAGACACTCTCTTAGAGAGTCTGAGGCTCTCTAGCTGTTTTTGGTCTTGGCCTCTCTGCCGAGTAACCTCACTAACCACTTTCCTTCTAACCCCTCTGGCCAATCCTCCAAACTCATCTTGTGCATAAGCCAAGCCCTGGGGTAAGGCAGAGGGGTGGGAAGAAGGTGGAAGGGTNCTCACTGTAAAGAATTTCCTCCTGACATCCAGTCTCCTCCTAAAATCCAGTTTCAATCTCCCCTCCGCCAGTTTAAACCCAGTTAAAACGATTATCCCGTGAAAACCTGTGTTTATCAGCTCCAAGCTTTTACCCTGCAGAAGAATGACTCCAGCCCAAATACACAGGCAGGGGAATGAGATGTTGACACAGGTACATCTAGGCTAGTGATTATTAACTCCTTGAACTTGGTAAGCCTAATGTGAGTGGAAGCCTGAGATTTAAGTTTAAGCTGAGTTGCTAAACTATCAGCCCGCTAGCTGAATCAGAGGCAGCATCCTCCAGCCAGCTTATCTCCACAACACTCAGCCCACAGCCTTGTCTAGGAAGGAAGGACTGCACCACAGAGGAAATTTTGGTCAGACTGAGCCTGAGACACTAAGAACAATTTTTCCTTAGCTAGCCATAGGCATTTCTGTAAACTATAAAAATGTGTAATCGCTGTGCAGCAAGATCCAAACCAGATCTTGTAAAGAAAGGCTATTTTTAAAATGCCATGGCATTATGAAGATAATGCTGCATTATAAAGCCAGGATATTCATTATTTCCTCCCCACACAATCACCTTTAACTCCAGCTTCTATCACTGCATCCCCAGAATCTATGAGGGGATGTAGATAAAGATTCAGTTTTTCTGTAGGAAATCTTCAATCAACTCAGTTGTAAGATGAGGTCTTTTTATCACATTTCCATGAAAAGCAGATAGCAAATTTGCTTTAAAACTTAGGAAAAAATGTGTAGGAGGAAATTCCATGGTTTTCCTAATTCTGTAGAAAGCAGTGGCATGAAAATGGAATTTAATGGAATCAGAAGATTTTATTGTTTTCCTATTTGTAACACTGCAAACCTCATCACTGTAATAAAATAATGCATTTTTTTCTAATCAAAAGGAGTATTATACAAGCTACTGGAATTGAGAGGAAGTTAAATATGTGCTTAAGTACTCTTTTCAACATAGAAAATGCTTGCTAAGAAATGCATGGGGTTCTCTTTTCTTATGACTGACGTTTCTAGAAAGAATACTGAGACTCCTCTGAGAGTAAAATACCTTCAGTTTGTATGGCAAGTGTCAGACGTGTTCGTTTCAGTCCTGATTCCACAACCATGCATTCATAATATGTCAGACATGCTAAGAAGTCGCTGAAAAATGTGTTGATGGAAGAAATATGAGTTGAACTCCTGTAGAGCCCCTCCAGAATACCAATGAGTAAACTGATCCATCAGAAACCTCCACAAAGACCTGACATATTAAAAAAAACCAAAAACCCACAAGCCTGTTGTGCAAGTAGTTGTATGATTAACAGAGCTGTCAGATTCTTCTCTTTATCTCTCTCCTTTTCTAAAATCATGGTTTAAAACATAGAGTTTTGAAGTCATCTGCCCTCAAAAGGCAATCTAATCATACTATAGAATCATAGAATGGTAAGGTTGGAAGGGACCTCAAAGATCATAGAATCGTAGAATCATAGAATGGTAAGGTTGGAAGGGACCTCAAAGATCTAGTTCCAACCCCCTGCCATAGGCAGGGACACCTCCCACTAGTAAAGGTCACTCAAGGCCTCATCCAACCTGGCCTTGAACACCTCCAGGGAGGGAACAACCACAACCTCCCTGGGCAATCTGTGCCAGTGTCTCACCACCCTCACTGCAAAGAACTTCCTCCTAACATCCAGTTTAAATCTCTCCTCTGCCACTTCAAACTCCAGAAGTTAGTTTCAGCTGGTGGAGCTTAAAGCACCTTACAAATAATCCCACGGCGTTGGATGAAATCAATAGGCTTGCTCTGAAGTGGATGCGAATGATTTAGGATTGAAGTCCAAAGGCTCTCAGCAATTTCACTGCAAAGCTGTTGACTGCTAAGCTTTCGTTGTCTCCTACTGTCTCTCTTACCAGGGAATCAGTAAGAAAACAGTAACAATCAGCAGAGTGGACAAGACAAGATGCAGTTGTCACCTCCAGCTCAGCAGTGACATTCTGACATAGTTAAAGGTAACTCACAAAGAAAGAAATTAATTGGGATTTTTTTTCCCTGTGATTTGCTTCTCTCCATGCCAAAAAAGAAATCTGGAAGTTCTTTTGTCTTGCTTGTCCTCAATATGATGCCCATAATTTTTGCTGTCTGAATACAATACAGGAAGGCTGGGGAGGGACTATTGACAAGGTCTTGCAATGACAGGACAAGGGGCAATGGGTTTAAACTGGCAGAGGGGAGATTGAAACCGAATGTTAGGAGGAAGTTGTTTGCAGTGAGGGTGGTGAGACACTGGCACAGGTTGCCCAGGGAGGTTGTGGTTGCTCCCTCCCTGGAGGTGTTGAAGGCCAGGTTGGAGGAGGCCTTGAGTGCCCTGTACTAGTGGGAGGTGTCCCTGCCTATGGCAAGGGCTTGGAACTAGCTGACCTTTGAGGTCTCCTTCCAACCTTACCATTCTATGATTCTATAATTCTACATTATGTACTTCTGTTCTGTGGTTTTGGAGAGTGACTCAACAATCTTTGATGCATATTCTGAACATTTTTCAACACTTATTAAAAGGTAGGAATGTATTAAGTCTATCAAAGCATTTTTTGGAGCAATTTTTGTCCCCAGGTGTATGAAAGACAGTTAATGACATCACACAAAAAACAAGGCAGAAATGCTGAGCCTGGTGGCAATATTTGTATTCAGTGTGTTGGACTTCAGCAATGTTTTAAAAGGCTAAGAATCATCTCTCCTCTTAGGCATTTCATTTGCTTGTTCTTTGATGTCAATTTTCCAGTCTTTTAAAGTCTTTTTAATAAAATGCAAGTTTTAAGAGTCTATAATTTCTGGCTAAAAAGACAAGGCTTTGTTCTAAACTCTTCAGTTGTGGTTGGAAAAAAATATCCATGGCTTCTTTTTAATTAATCCTTCTGGGGATGTCTGTGGACTTCCCTGTTTTCAGCACTGATCAAGAACATCCAGTCAACCATTGTTTTTGTGCAGTCTCCAACTCAACAAAAATCATGGCAAATCCTAAGTTTTTTTAAAGTCCTTTTGGATTCCCAGACCAAGAATCTGAACTTCCATGCTGTCAGATCTATACCCTTACAAAAGCATCCAAAAAGTCCAACAATTAAGAGGATAGATGAGAAAGAAAGGTGTGTTTTCCTATATCTCCTGGATTTTATTTCTGTGCATTATCTTGCTTCTCTGAGCTTTTCTCTTTGATCTGGAGAACTACAGAATCTTTTCCTTCTTTCTTTGAGTTAGCTGAAGTTATCACTTAGGGCAAACTGTCTTGAACTTGACTGAAAAATTAATGCAGATCTCCCAGACTCCAACTTATTTGTTCAAAGTAAACTGTGGAAGGAGGAGCAATGGTTCTTATTAGCACTGCTGGCCAATATTACCAGGGATTCCATCCAGAGGGACCTGGACAGGCTGGAGAGGTGGGCCCAGGCCANCTGGAGGTGTTCAAGGCCAGGTTGGAGGAGGCCTTGAGAGACCTGTACTAGTGGGAGGTGTCCCTGCCTATGGCAGGGGGTTGGAACTAGATGATCCTTGAGGTCTCCTTCCAACCTTACCATTCTATGATGCTATGATTCTATGATTATCTCACATTTTATTTGTGTCACAAATGTTCAAAGTAAACTGTGGAAGGAGGAACAATGGTTCTTATTAGTGCTGCTGGCCAATATTATCTCACATTATTTGTGTCACAAGCAAATTCTTGTCCAGGAAAAGTTATGATGCCAAGACCAACACCAACCTTCATGAGCTGTTCCTGGGTTGATGCTGAGCATTTAAGGTCCTAATTAAGATCCTATCCAAATTTAAGATCCTAACCATGATTCCTCTGTCTGCGTGAAGTCTTCCTCATGTGAGTTGACAATGAGGAACTTCACAAAGAACTTTAAGGTAAGGTCTGAATTAAACCAATGCAAATTGTGACACCAATGATGAGAAGACATCCCATCCAAGAGAGGTATGATAGAAAAATAATAAACCAGAGAAACAAGGGATTATGGCAAGTTACAACAGACAATGGGAAACATTCACATGCTGTATGTGTTTGACTGCTTCTGTCTTACCTGTAATGAAGTCATAAACTCTTTGTTATGGAGACTGTATGTGTTGGCAAGACAGGACAAATATGTCCCATTTTTTTTACAATGAAGCCTTAAACTCCTACAACCTCTGGAGATGTTGCAATACAACCAATAATATTAAAAGAAAGATTAAGGTCAGGGAATCTGAACAGTAATGGAGGTAAGAAAAAAGCTGTGCAGAGTTTCAAAGGTGAAGCCTGAAAACCGAGAAGGAAAATTAATCATTATTACTGTTGCCATTATTCATTTATATTGGGCCATAAGTGCATGTGTCAAATCTGTGAAATCAAGTCAGAAGAATCAATATTTTCTTACTGCATTTATGTATTTTTGTCAAAGCTTCATAAATTGCTGCCATTTTTGGAAGCAGATTTTGAACCCCATGCCAAATGCAGCTGTTGTACATTTCTAATAGGAAGCGTCGCTGCCGTTTATTGTTAGGCATAAAACTGAGAAACTAACCATAAAAGGATGCTCAGCACTGTAACTCTGACAAATCCATCTCCATGAAGGCTGATATCTAGGGATATATAAATATTGAATGGGGAGATGCTTGTTTCCTTTCAGCACATTCTCCTGGATAATCCATTCGACATCACAAGGCACAAAGCTTTATTTTATATATTTAAATAGATTTGTTTCTTTAGTCCCCACTCACTCTGCCTGTGGTTTGCCTTCCCATTAAACTAGTTGTGTTTCAATTGCAGGCACCATGGGTTGGAGAAAGAGTTATTAAAATACACCAGATTCTGAGCAGATCCCTCCCAGCCTGCCACTTGCTTGTACCTGCTGCCACTGTTCAAATATGCTTTTATATTTACCACTGTGCTCTGCATATGAGGGGGTAGCACAGCCACCAAGGGGCTCAGAGGATGTCCAGTGATTGCAATGGGTGGGACCCATATAAGGAGAGTGAATGTCAGGAGATGCAGGAAAAATAATTAACTCTCATACCTGAAACACCAGTTACCTGGATTTGAAGCCCTGTCTGGAAAAGCATGTATTTAGGTTAAATGTGTCAGACTTTCTCCAGGGATGAAGAGATTATGTGAAGATTGGATTGGGGGACTACTGTGCTATAAATAGCAGACTCGTTGAATATGTCAAGGGATAAGTAACTGCTTTATCATGTAGACAGGGACAGGAGAAAGCTGCACTCTTATTCATATTCTCTTATTCATATCCAGTGAGCCTGCCTGAGGCTCTGGCTTTGGCAGGCCTCTTTCCTCCACCTAAGGTGGTTGCCAAATATAGAGCTGACTATGAAAATTCAAACTGTTGAATGTATGACACCACTGCCCATCAGGACAATGTCTGTCTTCAGCTAGAGAGCCAAGGGGTCCCTGCTCTCCTGTGTTCTACGAGTAGTGCCAAATATCATAGAGGCATAGAATCATGGAATGGTAAGGTTGGAAGTGACCTCAAAGATCATTCAATTCCAACCCCCTGCCATAGGCAGGGACACCTCCCACTAGAACAGGTCGCTCAAGGCCTCATCCAACCGGGTCTTGAACACCTCCAGTGAGGGAGCAGCCACAACCTCCCTGGGCAACCTGTGCCAGTGTCTCACCACCCTCACTGCAAACAACTTCTTCCTAGTATCTGGTTTAAAACCTCCCCTCTGCCAGTTTAAACCTATTGCCCCTTGTCTTGTCATTGCAAGACCTTGGCAATAGTCACCCCCTAGGNCCACACAGCTTGGTGTCATAAATATCCATTTGCTGTTTTTTTGTGTCAATACTTTCCTGCTGAATTCTCCAAAGGAGGCTCACAGTCTGCTTTTCTGAGAGGGAAGTTTCATTTTGAAGGTCAGCAATTTTGCCTTTATTTGCATAAAACTAATCCAAGAACATGCTTTCCCTATCCACTTCCAGATACATGAATTTAGGACAGCATTGTGGTGTTCAACATCAGCCCTTGCACACAGTACTAGGAAGGAATCTTTCCACGTATGATGGAAAGATGGAAAATAAAAGGTTTAATGATGTAAGACAGAAATGGTGACTTTATGCTTCATAATTCTTGCAAAAGCAAAATCTAACTTCAGAGGACTTCTGTGTTGTTCAACAGATATCCCAATAAACCCTGGAAGGTGGACAAAAGGAAGAGGCATATGAAAGAGTGATCAGAGAGTCTGAAGACTTGAGTCTCATTTCTGCCCCTTCAGTTGCTGGTTTCTGTGAACAAGGTACTCCATTGCCCTCTCCTGTGTCTCTCTGTCCCCTTCTGCTAGTTCTGTAGCCAAATCTACCAGCTCTTTGGGGTGAGCTTTTTGAGACAATGTGGTCTGCACCTGCAGGGAAGGGCAGCACTCAGAAAGCATCACCCCCTGACTGTGTGATGCCTTTGGAAATTATTATAAATTAAGAATATTAGCAATAGGCTAACATACACTTGAATTTGTAAGGAGACACTAGTTTGCAAATATTTAAGCAGATGTACCAGGCATAGTTCTACATTTTTTGCTGCCTGACCATCTGTAAAGCCAGGTGTCCAAATTACATGACTGGAGAATATTGAAATAGAGACATATACAGCTAATACATTTGGAAGGTGTTGTATACTAATAGAGTACCTCTGAAGCACATAGTTTTATAGCAGTTGTGAAGTATGATGTCTTGGGTGGGTCTAGAAACCTCGTATTTCTGTACCAAAGTAAGCATTCAATAGTGACCTGGAGAGAATATATGATATGGAGGGGCAAAGGGAAGTGGGCTTGCTTAACTTAGAAGAGATAAGCAAGGGTATAACATCAGCTTTTTGGTACTTGGTGTGGCTTATGCAGAAGATAAAACCAGACTCTTCTCAGAGACACAAGAGTCACACACTGGAGGTAAGAAAGTTCTCAAAGACTTTCAGAACTGAACTGGCCACAGCCCTGAGCAATGTGCTCTAATTAGGAAGTTATTCCACCTTTGTACAGGGGACCTAGAGACCTCCCAAGGTCCCTGCAATCTACATTGTCCTGTAAGTTTGTGCTTTTCTGTGCTTTTGCCTCTTGCTGTTTCTAAGGGGCTACATATGAAGCCTGTTTCTCACACACAGATAGTTCTGACTGCCAGGATAACTACCTTAAAATGCTTATTATGCCTCACAGCTCCTGATGGGATATGGCAGTATTATTTCATTAGGAAAATAAGGAACTCATGTCAAGCTCTTTACAAAAGGGGAATTAATTTTGGCCACCTTTAGCCTTTAGTTAGGAGTCTGATTGAATTGTAGCTTCATCTGTGACTCCACATTAGCCTATCCTACACCAAATCACCCCTTCACCCAGGACTGAGAGTAGAAGGTGATTGAGGGCTGAGAGGTGTACCTAAGCTATCTTTACATGCCTTTGAAGCTGGAGAAAAATTTCTGAGGGGGGAATAATGATCTTCTTAATGGACCTGTCTCATTAACTGTTACCAATTATTAGAAGACGTTTGGGTCTACTGCTTCTGTCCTGTGGCCTTGAGGAGTGAATTCCACTTCATAATACTAATTAATTTATGTGGAAGTATCTTCCAAATTTATATCAAATTTTGTGCATTTTCTCACTCTTTATAAAGTTCTTGTGGTATTAAACCATTAATTAATATTGATACTTGTTAGTGGGGAATTATCCACCCTCCAGAGCTTCTTTGTGCTGAAACTGGTGTCCCTGGTTTATGAGTGAGGTGTTAGTGGAGGAGGTTTTGGTTGTTTTATTTTCTACCTGGCAGAAGCATCAAGAGATGCTTCCAGGTACATCTTTTGGTAGCAGTCCTCTTAATTTGCGATTAATTGCTGCAGTCCTGCATCTACCATAGCATAATTAGCTCTAGTTTCACTATGTCTATCCCTCCTCACTCTGGTATTCAGCTGTTCCCCCTGTGCTGCCATCAGGGAAATTGTAGTTTTGTGAGAATGAGAATAGTTAGCTGTCCTGCTTGTGTGTCTTGGTAAAGCATTTCAGCATGTGTCATGGGAAACTATGAAATATGAAACAGGCATGATACACTCAAGTATCTTCAGAGCAAAACTCCTTTGCTTTTTGAACAATTTTGCAATGGACAAGTCAGCCACCTGGACAGAGTACAAGCTGCAGTGTGGTCCTACACCTCTGCTCAGAAGAAGTTGTTTGTGTGCTCTCACAGACCTCAGGTGTCAAGGGAATGACCATCAGCAATACCAGGTTTCCCAGTGGAGTGCTGGTGTCTGTATTCAGCTAGTGTCACCTTGAAGAATTGTCCTTTTCTTGTGCAAACTTGGAAAATGTAGCTTCTGACATCCAGAAAAGCAGATAATGTTGGAGTAAATCCATTACCTGGAGGTATTTTCCCTTTCTGCTCTACCCTTACTGCTCTCTTCTGATCCACTTGGTGGGCTGAAAGAACCAATTCAGCCAGCTGTAGAGGAGGGGAGAACAGCCAACTGATCAGAAATACATAGACCCTTCTGATCAAGCTATCAGGGAAACCCATCTGGAAGGCTTTGCTAGAAGACAGTTAGGCTTTTGCTAGAGCAGCTTCATGGGAGATTCCTAAGTGCTTTTGCATTGTGTGGTTCAGGGAGATAAGTCTATGCCATGGGCATTCAGGCAATGCCTCAGTGTATGGGAAAAGGGTTATTTTGGCCTCCACTGGCATTTGAGACTTTACAAGTTCCCTGGTGGTTCAGAAAGCTTGCAGGGGTGAGATGATTTGCATTACTCTCAGGCAAAATCCAGCTTTCAATTAACAGTTACTCTATGGAATTGAAGGAGACAGATAGGATAAATGCCTGGGGTAGGAATTTGGCCAAGTGACTTAATGACCTCATTTAAACTGGCCTATTATTTTCCCTGAACAGTGGAACTGTTTGGCATCAAGTCCTTTCAGTGGCAGAGAAGCCTCATTGCCAGCAGAGAGCCCTTCAGCTGGAGTGAAGATTTGTGCATCACAACTAATTGTGTGCACCATGTGGTGCTGTTCAGATTATACTCTCAGAAATAGCCTCCCTCTTCCTCTTCCAGCTGAAGGACACTATACTGTCACACACACAAGCAAGAGGACAAGTGCAGTTAGTCTATGTGCAGAGTCACCCAAAACAGTATTTCAAGGATGACTATAAAGAATCACAGAATTATTGATGCTGGAATAGACCTCTGAGATCATCAAGTCCAGCCTATGACCTAACACCACCACACCAACTAGACCATAGAATCATAGAATCATAGAATGGTAAGGTTGGAAGGGACCTCAAAGATTATCTAGTTCCAANTCCCTCCAGCCCCCTCACCAGTCTAGTTGTTGTCTTCTGGATCCACTCCAGCACCTCAATATTGTTCTTGAAGTGAGGTGCCCAGAACTGCACACGTGCTTGAGGTGAGGCCTCACCAGTGTCATGGACGGAGGCAGAACTGCATCCCTAGCCCTGCTGGCTGATACAAGCCAAGATATCATTGGCAAGGAATCACATAGGAGAGAAGTGGGGGGGGGTCAAAGGGTGGAAATTAGTGCTGGGGAGATTCAAATTAGCCACAAGAGGAAAGTTTCTCCCAATAAGGGTAATCTGCCCAGGGAAGTGGTGGAGTCCTCATCATTGGACACTGAAGATTCAGCTGGACAGGATGCTGACCACCTTGTCCAAACAGTGCTTTTCCCTAGAAAGGTTGGGCCAGATGATCCTTGTGGTTCCTTCCAACCTAGTGTTCTGTGACTCTCCCAAGGTACTTCATATAAATGTACTTAATGTACTTAATATTAAAAAAAAAAAAAATCAAATTCCAAATTAGATTTTGAAGGAACCAGCTCCATAAACAGCATCCTGGAGATGCCTGCAGCTCTGGTGTAAAATTTAGCTCCCAGTCTGCTGATCCTTCCAAAATTATGGAGTGCAACGCAGTCTGAATCGACATCTGCATGCCGATCTATAGATGCTCTTCGAAAAAGGAAGTCAGTTCCATTCTGCAGATGTAGGGCATGACTCATTCACTAATTAGAAAGGACACTGAGAGTGTGTGAGATTTTATTGTGCTGCATGCTTCCATTTGTGGGTCAGGCATGATCAGCAGACCATGAGACTTTACAGCGTGGGAACACGTTACAATTAATAATGAAATACAGCTGCGCTCATTTGTAATTTGTAATCTGTTACTATCTAGCAGGGGCAGAGGTTTTGTAAATACATGATAAGAATTTAATACAAAAGACATTTTCAGCAGTATAAACTTCAAACTGCTTGCAGTATTTTACTTATGAGTGTTTTGCAGCACTGAACTCTTCTTTGGGGGAAGCATCATCCTGGAGAGGCGAATCCTGTTCTTAATTCTAAGAGCTTTGCTTCTGTCTCTCCATCTTCTCTAGTACATGACTCCTATGAAATGAGCATAAAACATCCTATGGGAATGACCATGTTTCCATGGCTATGCCAGGGGTACACCAGCTGAAAGCCACAGAAAATCAGAGGCACCAGGCTCTGCTTGTGCCAAGGGCAGTGTTTAAATACAATTAAGTTTTTTAATTCCATGATTAAAAGTTAATATCTGAATGCCAAAACCCCTTCCTCTTCCTGTGTCTTTGCCCCTTCCCCTTCCACTTCCCATTCCTCATTTGCTTCCTGCATTTGTTTAACTGAATCCCATTAACCCATCTGGAGTACTGTGTACAGTTCTGGAGCCCCCAGCACAGGAAGGACATGGAAGTGTTGGAGCAGGTCCAGAGGAGGACCACAAAGATGATTAGAGGGCTGCAGCAGGTCTGCTATGAGGACAGGCTGAGAGAGTTGGGGCTCTTCAGCCTGGAGAAGAGAAGGCTTTGAGGAGACCTTAGAGTAGCCTTCCAATATCTGAAGGGGGCCTAGAGGAAGGCTGGGGAGGGACTATTGACAAGGTCTTGCAATGACAGGACAAGGGGCAATGGGTTTAAACTGGCAGAGGGAAGACTGAAACTGGATGTTAGGAGGAAGTTGTTTGCAGTGAGGGTGGTGAGGCACTGGTACAGGTTGCCCAGGGAGGTTGTGGCTGCTCCCTCNCCCTGGACAGCTTTTTCCAATGCCTGACCACTCTTTCTGTGAAGACATTTTTCCTACTATCCAATCTAAAGCTCCCCCTCACAATTTCAGACCATTTCATCTTGTTCTATTGCCTGATACTAGAGAGAAGAGACCAACCCCTACCTCATGACAACCTTCTTTCAGGTAGTTGTAGAGATCAGTGAGGTCTCCTGTGAGTCTCCTTTTCTCCAAACTAAACAACCCTAGTTCCCTCAGCTGCTCCTCCTGTAAAACCTGTTCTCCAAACCCTTCACCAGCTTTGTTGCTCTTCTCTGCACACATTCAAGCAACTCAATGTCCTTCTTGTAGTGAGGGGCCCAAAACTGAACAGCATATTCAAGGTGTGGGCTCACCAGTGCCTAGTGCAGGGACACAATCACTTCCCTATTCCTACTGGCCACACTTATTTCTGATACAGGCCAGGATGCTGTTGGCTGCCTTGGGCACCTGGGCACACTTGGCTCACATTCAGCTGGCTGTAGACCAGAACCTCCAGGTCGCTTTCTGCCAGGCAACTTTTCAACCACTCTGCTCCAAGCCTGTAGCATTGCATCAAGTTGTTGTGGCCCAAGTGGAGGACTTGACACTTGACTTTGCTAAATCTCATACAACTGACCTTGGCCCACCCAGCTAGCATGTCCAGATCCCTTTACAGAGCCTTCCTACCCTCAAGCAGATCAACACGCCAACCCAATTAAGCATCATCTGCAAACTTACAGAGAGTGCACTCAATTCACCCTTCCAGATCATTGATAAAGACATTGAAGAGATCAGGCCCCAATAATGAGCCCTGGAGAATATCACCAGTCTCCAACTGGATTTAACTCACCACCACTCATTCCTACTGTACTAGCAGGGAATTGGGGCACAGGAAGAACAAAAGGACTTGCTGGAAGTTGCATGATAAATGCATTGGACAGGTGAGAATTAAACATCCTTTGTCTTCCTCACAAATCTGGCTTGTACAACAGAGCTCAGACCATTCATCACACAGCTTGATCCTGTTCATCTAAGTAAAAACCTGCATGGGCTAAGAATCTTAAAGCAGAGGGGAGGCAGAGGTCAAAGAGCCAAACAGGATTTTCTTCTCTATGCCTCTAGAGATCTTGGTTTCCCTTCATCAACTATATATGGCTACTTGGTTTAGAAGAACAGCCTCAGTGACACCTAAGATACAATGCAGATGTCTGCACTAGATAAAATGAATTCCACTCTTTACTGTCAAGGCACAGAGTGAAAGCTTCTTTTCTGAGTTATTATTTCTGCCATGTGCCCCATGTCTGACTTTGAAGAAAGTGTCTCAGAATCATCTTGCTTGATTAATGACATTTAGTTAATGCCCTTGAGGTTCTGCTGCCTCTTGAGACAGTTCCAGAAGGAAATTAATCTTTCCTTAGATCTGGATTTCCCTGTGGGTATGTCTCTCTGTCCAGTGACTGCAGAGTGAAGTTGCATATTTAAGATTGTGGCAAAGGTCTCAGCTAAGAAGAGGAACTCTGAAAACTACCAGAACAGAAACAACATATACAATATCTATACAACATGGCTGCAAACATCTTGCTGTCTTCCTGCATTGCAGTCTCACTCTGGCCAGAATGGTTTTGCCCCACAAAAATCACACACCAGACAAAGATCATGGAAGAGCTACTGCCCAGGTTTTGCTGGGACAGGATCAAAGGCCAGCCATGGGTTGCAGGCCATCAGCAATTTGGAGTCAGCCCGGACAGCTGACTGGATTTGGCTCAGAAATATATCCCAGGCCATACATCATAAAGGATGAAGATTGCTGAGGTAGAGAGGAGCTTTTTCCTAGAGCCTTCTGCTTGGGTTTCTTGCTGTGGCTCCTCCTTACCCCTTTCCTGCTCTCGAGGACTGTCTTTCTGGGTATTGTGATGGCTACAATTTTGTTGGGCTGAGTACAGCTTTACATATCCTGGGCTGTCATTGGCATTAAGGTGGTTGTTTCATTAAATCTGCATTTCATACAATCATAGAATGGTAAGGTTGGAAGGGACCTCAAGGATCATCTAGTTCCAACCCCCTGCCATAGGCAGAGACACCTCCCACTAGTACAGGTCACTCAAGGCCTCCTCCAACCTGGCCTT